>JAOXYB010057611.1:8778-25334 GCA_028565635.1 Phoronis ovalis
CCAACAAATTTTAGACTGACTTTTATTTGTAAAAGTTTAGAATCGTGGCTGTATGAGGATGTTTAATTCAGCGATCCACATGTCACAACCTAGCGACATTGGTTATTGGGATAATTATTTTTTTACTTTAAACAGGGATGTTTCTTCATGCCAGTCTGAATAAAGTCCATCCGTTAGTGTTCCGTCTGGACTTAACCATAATCAATGTTTGTATATTATCTCGAAAAACAGAAGAACGATGATCCCTTTATTTCTATATAAAGTGTCACGAAAGTCTTGACACCAATCAAATTGCAGCTCATAATAATACGTATAGCAGTGGACTGATTAGCGGGTAGGGGGGCGATCATACACATGCTGTCCTGCAACAGTTTATCTATAGTCGGCTAAACAAAAAGCATGGATACCTATTCAGAATGAGTCATAATGATAGAATACGCGTTGCAGGCGACGATGACTCACACAGAGAGAAAGGCTTATCTCGGCTGGCAAAAGTTTAATGACGTAATTATTTCGCTCTTGCTAAATTGAAGGAATATAAAAAAATTACTATGGTTAAGCCCTGACGTTAGTAGAGAAGGTACGAATACTAACGGATGTATTTATTCAGGGTCGTCAGTTTGAGGTGGTCAGTTCGGCCGAATTTTAAAATAACGCTGGAATTTAAATATAATACATAACTTTAAAAAAATAAATAGGATTGCAGCTACATTTAATTGTCCTTAACCAAATTATACCAGATCTTTAAATTTCTAGTAACCCTGTTTCGTGAATGTGCATTACTAATAATGTATGTAACAGTAACACTCTCTATATTCCGTGAAATACACTTCCATGGCTATACCTGCCAGATGGTATTACACGAATCGTTAGTTATTTATACTTGCTAAATAATTCATTTGTGGAATATAATATAGAGTGTCGTTATAATATTTGCTTTTTGGGTGCCGAATTTTGCCGTCATGAAATATTAACATAAACTTTAAAAAGTCACGAAATTCATCAACATGCATGAATAATTTACGACAGATAAATACTACGCAGTCAAGGTATATCTATTAAGTACATAATCCCTGAATAAGCTCAACAGTTTGCAGAAACATCTTTTTTCTTAATGGTGACTTAGTATAATATAGATGTCACGAAATTGAAAATAAGTTATGAATTTTTTACAATAGGAGCCTGCATCATATGTAATTCGAATACCGTTACAACTTAATATCGATATAGTTGGTACCTGGTCTGATAGTTGTGCATATGTATACGGAAAGATCGATAGACTCCCAATCAAGTCATAAATCTGTCATACAAACGTACAGTTTGTTCCAGAAATAATTCCCAAATAAGTACACGCGCGCATTGCTTGTTTTATTTACGTTTAATAGCCAATTTGTTTTTCACGTAATTTTAAACGAAAAATAAGTGAACTCGTGATTGTTATGACGAAGCGGCTAACGGGTGGTTGCCCCTTCATATATCTTAATTATTCTTATGTAATGAGATAAAACATTACTCATTACACATTTCATTAAGCATACTTAAGTGATTGAAAGAGTTAAGCCTTCGAGCTGACAAGGATTAACACGTGTTCAAGAGTTAATTTATATTCCTGGAGTTGACGAATGATAATTATGATGTACCACAGCAGAGTCTCTCAAGACGACGCATAGATCTGCGTCAAAAGTGCAACGGTGTATGTGTGATAAGTTGCTACTGAAATAATTTCTTGATATAGAGCTGCCTCGACTTTGAACAAATACTCCGCGGAATATTGTTTACGCACAATCGGTAACTATATATTGGAAAATTCAGTCGATCATAACAAATTGGCGGAACTCATTTAAGAAATAATTTCACGGAGTCTCGCGACATTTTAATGTGTATATAAATCTTACAAGATATTTCTAATTAACTGAGAGTTCTAGCGTTGTTTCGAAGAGGAATTCATAATTATTATTTGGAAGGTGCGGTTGTAGGGTCGAATTATAAATAAAGGAATTGCATCAAAATTCACTTTATTAGCAGAAAGACGTGCTGAGGTGTAAAATGTCACTCTAGAACAATAGTACTGAATTTGAAAACAAGGTAAGTGGCATCGTATTTTCTTTATTTTTATTTTCTCAATTTGGGCAAAGAAGTATTTTTTTTTAAATTCTAATGTTTCAAAAAAGGGAACTTGAGCAAATTCATTTTCTGTTAAACCTTTAATGATTCTTGCTCAGAAATCATTTTTCAATCTTCATATTTTTTGGATTGTTTTTAATTTTATAAAATTGTAAATGCACATATAAAGAGGAATTATAAATGTATGTATTGTCACCGAAAGAGATTAAGTACAATTCACGTATTACCATCTATAGCAGATATTACATAGCTTTAGATGACTGATTAAGAAGTGACTGCGAATATATACAGGGCACTGTATGCTATACACAGACATATCCATGTAATTTATGTCACCATACACATTGTATTTGCATATATCTATGGTACATATATAAAAACTAAATTTCCTATAAACTTTTTTTTTGAAAAGATGTTGGATTGAGAAGGGTAAAAAAGAATACTGAAAAGATATAGGGCTTAATATTTCATGTCCCATAAGAAGGCATTAAGAAATTCCCTTGTTTAGCCATATGTCTAATTAACAGTATGATTTCCTATTTTATGCAATTAACCAGCTTAAGTAATAGGTAATATACATACCGATTAACATAGTTCGAGGAAATGAAGTGATAATTAATAGCAGTTTCTTGAGAGCAGGTTGGATAGAATTTCAACGCTCACATAATCCTAATACAATATACAGACATGATTACCGTGTTCTTCCGATAGACGACCACAACTGCTATGTTTATTAGTCGTAGACCTTGTTGTGTCATATTTAATTGTCTAGCAATTTTCAATGTATTGTGTTTTTCCGAGTTACGTGTCCTGTACAAAATAGTCCAGTAATAAAACATAATATGTTGACCGCATACCTTGTGATAGATATTTTAAAAACACTCGTGGTTTAACGTTGTTGCCTAATACAAAAAGACTGAACTAAAATTAAAATCTATTCAGTGATGATTATCTTCAACCGGTATTAAATTAAAATCTTTACCTAGTATATCAAATGTCCCTGCCCCGAATGTTTTCGAATGCAACTACATGTACATATATAACGCAACTTGCATGTATTAGGCTAACTTAAAATAAGTATTTGACATTTTTTAAGGACTTTAATAATGATTCTTTTCTGCTCATATGTGTGGAATAGTATACAGCCAGAACTTAATGTATAAAGGTATTACAAACATGATATGCAGAAAACAGTAACAGTCTACTTGGAACATTTTAAATAAAAATTATATCAGGTCCATGTTATGACCGTGACGTAACTCTGCGGCATATATTTAACTTTTGGAGTACCTAGTCAGGTATTGGGAATTGCGCTTTATATGCAGCATATGTACACTGTGTAGGGGGTTGAAAAGCTGTTACCATAGAAAGCACACTAACTTGTGCATACAGTATGTTAATGGAGATGGTGGAAGAACATTTTGTTATAATTTAGATATGCGGATTTATATGTCATAAAGGTGACGGACTCCATTTCATTAATCAGAAAGACATTATAAAATATTAACATTGTATATTTTACTAATTTGGTAAGTGTAGCAGAAAATTGTGTTACATAAATTATTGATAGCTTTCTAGGAAACAAATTGAACAAGCGTCTTTTCTAAGTAATTTTCAAGGTAGTATATATACACTTTTAGTATATATACCGATCGAATGTAAGTGTTTGTTTCTTCATATGATGGATTAAAAAGGATATTATGATAATGTTATTTTTCTGATTCAAAATTTGGCAGTTTATTATTGATGTTTTCAATTCATGGCTGAATCAAATTTTTGCATATGATACAGGCTAGGGGGTACTTGACGGAAAAGTTGGTAAGGGTGTGCGGCCCAGGGTAAAAAACCCTGACCCGGTAGTAAATAAAGATCACCAAAAATATACCCTGTCGTAAATGAAAAACATAAAAAATATACCCTGTCGTAAATAACTCTCCCGAAATAGATACCCTGTGAAAAATTCACTTGTAAATTATATACCCTGTGGTAAATAAATATGGAAAAAATTACGAATCTTAATTTTTCATACCTGGCGTAAATGCATTTTCCAAGAAATACACCCTGTGGTAAACGAATATTTTGTGAAAATATACCCTGTGGTAAATATCCAACAAAAAAAGTATACCCTGTGGTAAATAAGGCTTTGAGAAACGTGAAAAACATACTCTGTGGTAAATGCGGGAGCTGAAAAAGGGGACTTATAGGGGGGGGGCACATATATATATATATATATAGTGACTTTGAATAACAGTACCCCCGGGGATACAGGGCACGGTATGGTCTCAAGATTATATGTCTGTGGTAACGGCTGTGGGGGGGGGGGGACACTGAGATAATTAAGCTTATAAAAATAAAGTCAGCTATCTTTTTTTAGACAGATTCTAAACAGTGAGAGGATGTGAGTTAATTACTTAATATTACAAGCTTGAATTGTACTCTCAATTTATTGAAAGAAGATTTTTGTTAGATTTTGTGTAGGATTTGAATTAGTGAATATAAGCATAAATTCCTTTACAAACAACTGGTACTATGGAAACCACTGATACTATTTTGTGCAGAATACCAAACTCTGCCGTTAAGTAAACCTAAGATATATTTCCTAGCTCAAAGCATGAATTTAAAAACCGGAATCAAAATGTGTACGTTGCAAACATAAATTACGGAATGAAAAATTCAAAGCAGACAAAAGTATCATTGAACGACTTAACCTGCTACAAGAAGTGGCAAAATGACGTCACAGGAAGCGTAATTTCTAAACTTTAAATTTATCGTTCCGTAGTTTTCTATGTTTAAATGCATTTCTACTAATATTGGAACTGATCTGAAATTATTACATACTTTTATTATTTCACTGTAAAAATAACTTTATTATTACAATTGCATGCGAATTTCCCTGAATGTTGCAATTTTAATTATCGATAACCACTCAATTCTACTGGTAAAAGGACACACATTATATTTATTTTATATAAATAATTCCTTAAATGTTATCAACTGCGGAATCCAGCTCACTTTTTTTTGTTAAATGTACTATTTTTAAGCTGATAAAATATGTGTTGGTTCATGTTTTGCCGGCATATATTGCATAAGATAATCAATAGCTTGCGTGCGTATATAGTGCATAAATATATGAACATTATGTGCTTCATTTTGCTGCCACCATGGGGACTTTATTATTTGAAAATGGTTTAATTTCGCGCAAAGAAGGGAACGAAATCACAATTGTAACTATTTTTCTCGAAGATTGACTGCTTACTGTAACTATCGCTTTTATAAAAAATTGAAATATTCTTTCCGAGCTACCAAGCATATTTTTTGTCTATTTTCCCGATAATTCGCTCTGGTGTTCTCTCTAATCAGAGACAGTAAAAAGTTTACTGTTTATACTGTGCAAAGAAGATTGGCTATTTACTGTAAGGTAATATGTGTTTATTAAAGCTGGTGGGGAATTCAATCATATCCTTATGCCAAAACTCGGACAATGAGAACAGGCATTATTTTCACTTAATAATTACTTATAATGCAGAAATAATACTTTACCAAGTAAGATATGTCTCCAGAGATATATTGAAGATAGTTAAGTGTGACCTGTGACATGCGCAAGTGACACCAGATAGACGAAACAATCTAGGTTGATTTTCCAGGTTTATTTAACAAAATTATCGTAAAAATATTAACCCGACACTTTGAGAAAGTCATACAATGTCAACAAGAAAATATCGAGAGAAGCTAAATACAGCATTCGAGTATATGTGGGAAAATGTTTAATAAATCAGATATAGTGTGAATAAAAATAATCAAAAATACAGTATTAGCTAAAATTGTTTTTTTTTGGTTCACGCAGAAATGAGAAGAAACTCAATAAACAATATAAATGTTGTGGACATTTTTTAAAAGCAAATGTGACAGTAATTAAAGGGAATGAATTGTGAAATTATAGTGCAGCCACCCACACTCCCGGTCGTTCTACATATGAAAAGCGTTATACTTGAAAGAGATCAGACACAGCACGTCAAATTCCGAGAATCCTACGGAAGAGAGGGGGAGACAAGGGGAAGCCAGGTAAGACGGTATATACATAGTTCCAATGATGAATGGAGAGCATGTTTTTGGAAACGCATGACTTGTTTCGGCGGATACTGTCAGAGAATACAAAAGAGTTAAACTCCACGTTAAAATATAAATGTGTTAAATTATAAATATCATATAATATAATAACAATTAAAGTTGTTTTAAAATGAAAAGTAATGTCAATGCAGAGTGAAAAAAGGATGACATGTAATAAACAAAACGTCCCATACGTTTTAATTAAAATTTTGATAGGTTAAGTTTGACATAAAATATAGTTTATTTTTTTAATTCTTCATTTTCTACTCTGGCTAAAATGCTTGTTTGTGGTTCCTCAAGAATTGTTTGTTTAGCTTGACTAGATGTTGCTCGAAAGTCTATCGAATGTTGTTCGAAGGTAGCGACTATTGTTTGAAACAGTTTATGATTTGTACATCTTATACTTTCAGTTAAATTTAAAAGATAGACAAATAAATATATATATATATTTATTTTCTCTGAGTAAGTCATGTAACCTGTGCGATTTTAAATCAAATGTGTTCTCTTTACCAAACTTAGATGGTTTAGGGATAATTTCGATTTCTAAGGAGGTTTTGCACCAAAGTATGCTGCTACATTTATGTTGGTTTCAATTAAAAAATTAAACAGGCTTCATGATTTATGAGTACATGACTGAGTTAATTTTCGAAAAGTATAAGTAATTTTACTGTTGAAATAGAAATGAAGTACAAATAACAGCAGTTCAGAGTGTTCCATTCTCTGTACTGTATATGTGTATAGTAGCATGTATACTCTTAATCCTCGGAGACAGTTTCAGTATACCTGGAAAGTCCTAATGAGTAGATCCAATTACAGATGGGATCATTTGGCATCTCAGGAATCCGAAATACTAGAATTAAATGTAAGCAAGAGCCCTGACTAAGGAAAAGAAGAACGCTCACTCCTCGTCTCTCTCTCTCTCTCTCTCTCTCTCTCTCTCTCTCTCTCTCTCTCTCTCTCTCTCTCTCGCTAGCACCTGATTACTTTGACAATATCTCTAACGATTTATGTTTGTTAGCAGTTAACTGATTAATGAAAAGCTATTAATCTTAGATAAAGAAACATTTCTGTCTGTACGTCAATTAAGGAAACATTTCCTACTATTATTTCCTCGTTTTACTCGCGCTAGATAATTGTTTTACTGATTATCAAAAGCATTAATTTATTTTTGATTTCTTGAAACAATAGACTTAACCTTTTTAAAAGTTTCCATTTGGCTGGAAATTAATTGTGATCAGCATCATGTATTTTAGAGTGAATTGTTATTGAATACGATCAGCTTCAAACAAGATGCGAGATAAACTGTTCTGCATATAATTAATTATATGACTAAGATAAAAACTAAACTAAATCAGAAAGATTTCATTTCAAAACAACAGTATAATCGGCGACATATATGTAAGTATTAGAAATGAAACAAGTTGAAAGGAAGATCGATCATACACAAGTGAATCATTTGGTAAAAACAATAACTGAAAATGATATAAAGTTACAGTGAACTGGTGCGGTGATTGTATCTTCACCTATGTTTCACCATAACCATGTATGGCTACTGATATACGTGTAGCTGTACTGGCATTGCGCAAATTAGAATAGCTAATTTGGAAATGTATAATTGGAACCTCTTAAATCGTGACATTTTGCGTTAACAAAGTTAGTAGAATATTGGTGAAAATATTAATATTTAACATCGTTATATGTGAATAACGCTATTATATTGTATTCCAGGAAATCTGACAAACGTATTTTTGAATAAAGTTACTAGTTAAAACGGAGTTGTTTTTTATGGGAAAGGTACTCTGCGGCTACTAAAACACATAGTCTGATTACACTGCAGAGCATATAAACTGTTTTAATAGTTTGTTAAAATATACAATTATTTCTGTTTGCAGGTTAAACGAGTGAAAATGGTGTCAAAAGTATTACAAGTCACCGTTCTTCTACTTGGATTATTAACACTCGAAACGCAGGCAGATAGTTGTGCAATGAAATGTGCTGAAAAGAAACTTGCTGACAAAAATAATTGTGCCGAAATTTGTGACTATATTTGGAATTATTTTAAATTTGACAAAGACAATTATACGGTTGAGTTGATGGATATTGATTTCGAAAATACAAACTCTGAAGATTTAAGAGACAATATCTCGTCTCAAACTGACAAGCAGCTTCTGAGAGGATCTCGCCGTATAGTTCCCTTAGGAGGTAATTTATACTGGAATTGGCTGTGGTCTACGGGAGCTAAACGGACATACCGTACTCATGCTTTTTTTAGAATTGGTCGAAATGATCCGGAAAACAAAGCAAAATTACGAAAGAGAAAGAGTTTGGGTTATTTTATTCCTGTTACCAAGGAAGGAGTTTGGATGGAAGCGAACGATGACACCGAGGATGAAATTACTAAGCGATCAAGACCGCACAGATTTTTACGACTTGGTCGATCGCACGCAGAGGTAAAATCTAATCCTATCTACCAAGAAGGGATATATGGTAACGTAGTACCGCAAGACTTAGATGTCACAGGAGCTGCAGATTTTTTGGTGGGATCTCTTGACAAAAGATCCAGGAGGCACAGATTTCTTAGACTTGGACGTGACACTGCGCAAGTGCTAAAAGAACTACAGAATGAGAAAGGTAATTTAAAAAGTATAAAAAATAAAGAAGAAAGTAACATGTTAGCTGAAAAACGACGAAGTAGATTCATGCGCGTAGGACGGGGAGATGACGACAGCAAAGGCGACGATATGGTATACGGTAATAAAAATAGTAAAGACATGCGCGAAGAAAAACGACGCAGCCGATTTATGAGAGTGGGAAGGGATCCCGATGAATCAAATGAAAACTTATCTGAAGAGAAACGAAGGAGTCGTTTTATGCGTGTTGGTAAAAAGTGGCCGAAAGAAGACAGTTTTGATAAAAGTGAAGAAAAGAGGCGGAGTCGATTCATGAGGGTGGGAAGAGATCCCGATCAGTCTGATGAGACTATATCTGAAGAGAAACGAAGGAGTCGTTTTATGCGCGTTGGCAAAAAATCGTCGGAAGAAGAAAATCTTGATAAGATTGAAGAAAAAAGGCGAAGCAGATTTATGAGGGTGGGAAGAAATCCCGATCAGTCAGATGAAAGCTTAGCTGAGTCAAAACGGAGAAGTCGTTTTATGCGAGTTGGTAAAAAAAAATCGGAAGACCATGATAAAAATAAAGTGGACGAGAAGAGGCGGAGCCGATTTATGCGTGTTGGGCGTGGTCACGACGTAAAAGAAAATTTGGCAGAAAAAGTTAAAACTCGGCCTGTAAATGATGGTACAAATGATAGTACATATATCAGTGAAACAAAAAGTAACGAAAATGTTCAAAATACTAAAAGTAACAACGAAAAAAACATATCGGAAGAAAAGCGAAGAAACCGATTTATGCGAGTTGGAAAAAGTGGGGTTAATAGTGACAACAAAAATAACGATTACCTAGAAACTGATGGTATAGACGCTGAAAAACGTAGAAGTCGCTTTATGAGAGTAGGGCGTGATCCGGAAAAAATAGAAGACAAACGAAGAAGTCGTTTCATGCGCGTCGGCCGAGGAACCGATTTATAACAAAGATAAAAATCAACAACATGGATGTGGCTTGAGACACGCGTAGTGAAAGTAGTATTTGGCAAGAAATGATATGAAGTTGTGATAGCGATAACTTAAAACACATACTATAGTTGACATATAACGAGTAAACTATAATGGATCGTCTCTACTTTAAGTGGAACGTGCCATTGAACGAAGGCCAGCAACGCTTACTTTAGTACTGTTTATTTTCTTACAACAGCCTCCTATATTAAAGTAACTGCAGTTACGTTCATGTTTTACAAATGATGCTGCAAACACTGTATGCGTCCCTTGGTGGAGCCACTGGTCGCGAGAAACCACACGTCACGCACGGTATGCATGCATGATAAATGATGCAATTCTTCGAGTGCTCGCACGGTTCATTCATAGAAGACTACATGAGGACATGTGGGTTCTACGCCCTACCTAAGGCGTGCTAATAGTCTATTATCTAGACAGAGACACAAACAAATTCAGCAAAGGTTGCACATAATTCCATTTCTTGACACCAGCAGGGACCATTCTGCATCACACGATGCTTGTATGCAAATTAAAGCCCCGGAAACAGATCAAGTGCACCCACTGTATACATTCAGCAAGATAACCATATCAAGGAAAAACGGATACTTTTTTTTTGCCCTATAAACATAATATTTCAAATCAAAAACGGAAACATTCAAATGATCATTTCTACTGTACTTTTGGTGGAGAGTATCTTCAGGATTGCGTGTAAGTTGTGGATCATATTAACAGTATAGATATATGACCATATATGGACATGACATAACAAGTCGAAAAATTAAATTCGGCTGAACATTGAAATTCCCAGAGCATTCTGTTCTATATTTGATATACATACATACATCTCCACGAGGCAAAAAAAAAATCAAAAATACATTTTTATGCAGTAGCTCTGCTATATGTATTTTAAAGAATATTACTTTATTGTTCTATAAAACATGTTTAACTGTACATAGTAGTGTCTTGGTTATATTAAGTATGAATGTCAAGGTTATAAGCAAGTAGATGTGGATTCTACTTTTGTTAGTTAATGGCCGGGTTTCCTGTTCAAAATTATCGTTATAGTTGGAGTAAAATGTCAAAATACCTTAATTTCATCACCTTAGATTTTGCAACTGTAAACAAGAACATTAAGTTTATATCTGAGATCACAAGCTGTTATTACGTATTATTTTCCATATTATAAATATACATCTGATAAACTAGAGTATACTACGTTGATATATATGTATGTAGATGCTAGTTGCTAGAAATCCATTATAAAATATAAATTGAGCAAATATTTAGTATATATTAATATTATCTTTTTTGCTTTTATTACCTTATGCAAGATCCAGCTTTTCCCTGACACTCCTCTGTAGTTCGTAGTGCAACGGTGTTTTTACTCTGCTATTTTATTTATACGATTCGCGAGATTTATTTTTTACATAATAATAAATTAATTAAGGTAATTTTAGGAAGGTTACGTATAACCCCTTATCAGAATGTCATATATATTGGACACCTTTGTCAGTTTACCCCAAAAAGTTTAAAACTACGGCGCGGCACGTCGCAGCCAGTACTTTACAAATTTACTGAACATATTCTGAGAAAAAATTGAAAAACACCAGTGGCTCCACCATGTACAAAATAATAAAATATTCTATCACATTTGTCACAACGTTATTCGTGTCTTTAAAGTAATATTAAGATAGACGATATGTGTCAACATAAAATATGTGTACTCTTGTAATTTTTTGCTGATAACACGCACTATGAATAGTATAGTTTGAGAAACCTGAGAATCCTGAAGATTTTTTTTTCATTTTTATAGGTGATTGTTACTTTAGAGGTAATTTCCGTTATTGCGTGTATACTATAGCTTCATTTTACGTAAATAGTGCCAATTGATTTCAGCTACACAATTAGAAACAACATTAAAGAATCAAATTTCAATTACATGAATTATTAATTTAGTTTCAGCCGAATAATTCGTCATACTATACAATATAATTATATTACCTATTTGCAGCCATCTACTAATTACAGTGAACATTCACTTATAATTAATTAAAATATGAAAACACACCATTACGACGAAACCGCCTGACTTTACACGTTTACATCTTATATTGTTTTCAAATATATTAATTACCTTCACTTTGTAATGCCCACATTAGTTATTACTAAATCCTGTCCATAATTAATAAATATACTAGTATTGTACACTGATTACGCATGCGGGTTCAGATGAGAATAGCACAAAGTGATAGTCACATGACAACACAGGATTGATCAGGTTTACTTTTGCACAAAATATTGTAATATGCATATCTGCGCGGCGGAAACAGTATAGCTAGCTAGTAACATAAAAGCAAGGGAGTGATCAAACCCCAGGGGCGTATTCAGCGGGAAAGATGACCGATTTTCAACGTACATAAGCACTTTACGTTGCCATGTCATGTTCTGCGCAGTGGAAAAATTATTACAAGTAACAGGTAAGTGGTTTTACAGCTAGCGAAATACTAGAACAGCTTTGCGGCGGTGGATTTTGGAATTTGTTAAGTGACAATTAGCCACTTCACAGTCGTGAGGGGTTGGTTCAATATTTTGTGATAAGCTTAAGAATTAAAAGAATTCAATGTATAAATCATCGAATTGCTATGTATTATTGCCCTCCAGAATACCAAAACTGTAAAGCCATTCTTTCGGATTCGGAAAAAAAGCAAAAATTAAAATGATCTAGTGGCAAGTTTTTGATAAAAACAACGACTTTTTACGATATTTTTTTTCCGCTGATTTTTCCTCACGATAATTGGTGCAGGTTCTGAAATATTTCAAACGACTTTTCTGAATATTTTCATGGATTGTTAGCAAAGAAATGAAAAAGCAGGAGACATTAGTTATAAAGGAATCTTCATGTACTCTTGGAATGTCCTCAAAAAGCGAAAAAAAATTATTGCCAAGCAACAAAATGTCCAGCAATATTGATCGAAAGGTGCGGTCGCAATGTTCGGACTTAGTCTATTTCGAATCTGAATCTGAATCCTCACTTTATATTACGTACGTAACTCCTTGGGATTGTAAACAGATTGATGAGAATATATATTATAGGAGTATACTCCTCGCCAAATATTGGACAATGTAATGGAATACCAAATAGTCGAGAAAAATCGAATTTCGGGACTAAGCTAATTAATGCAGAAAAAGAAACTAATATTTTGACATTTGTTTCAGTTATAACTTTTAAAAATATATAATTTTTTTTTAAATATCCAGTTTAAACTATATATAGAGACTATACATATGCAATGCGTGAATATGATGCTACAACACAATTTAAGGTCAAATACTGGTACAATAACTTCCAATTTATAACGGCACGTTGTAATTAAAAATAACAGATTACAAATTGTGTTATACCAGAACTTATACTGGAATTAAATGAATAGTGAATTAGAAATAGAAATAGATACTGTAGATACATAGGTTGTATTTTACATATTAAACACCTACACAAGCATAGAAATGACTGACAATTTGTCGCGCATGCCTATCATCATCAACATATAGGATATAACTAACACATTTAATTATGAACAATAATCTATAATTACGTCACAGTAAAACGATGATAGCTCTGGTCGTCATTACCATAAAAGGTTGACCAGGATCATTTGTTCTTATCAAGCAACTTTAAAATGATAACAGGCATCCCATTTATTTACGATGATGTTGCATATTGAAATAATTAACTGATTACGAAGTGAATAGTATAGTTTCAGGTTTCAGATACTGTGGAAACACAATTTTTACAAATAACTGGTTTGATAAGTAACTGACAAGCCGCGCTAATGTGTATGTTACATATGGATTCGCGAGTACAGAAAACCAAAGAAAAATCGCGGTAAAAAGACTCTGAAATATAAAATTACAATGCACTTTTTTCCGGGATTTGATACTGTAACAACAACTTGGCAAAGCTATTACAAATTCAATTAAGGAATAATTGCTTTTTTTCAGTTCAACGATATGTTATTTCTATAAATAAATACAATGCGACAGCAGATTGATTATAGAATGGCAGTATCGACAATGTAAGCGCCTGTAGAAAACTCTCTCCACATGTCGTGTTAGCAGGCAGGTTTCAGATACTGTGGAAACACAATTTTTACAAATTCGGAGATAAGTACAGCACATAATTTTGACAAATGGCCACACATTATGAAAAACTACCAACGGACTCTGACGCTGGTAAGGATAACGATTTAACGGCAAGTACGGAACATGTTTCTGCGGGAGTATCCAAAGAAGTAGAAACTAAAAACAAAACATGCATACCGTGTTCGACATGTTATACTTCAAAAAGATACTTGACTATAATTTTGGTATTCATTGGGATGGTCTCACTGCATTCGATGAGAGTGAATATTTCTGTGACAGTTGTTACCATACTAGGAGAAGATCCTTATGCAAAAGTAGAAAATGTTGACGTGAGTACCAGCAGTTTTTATTAAATTCAACATTTAAATTTTAAAATATAGATAACTTATACTGAACAAGGAATTCAAAGGGGTTTTATTGTCAACAAAATGTTTTTATAAGTCTTGGCGACCTCAGGTGGCAAACACGAAGTCAGACGATTGCAAGCGTCGTTTCATATTTCCTATCCACCAAAGGTAGAAAATTACTATTGCAAGCATCAAATCTATATAAGTCGCATGTTTTGTTTAGTCTAAATTTTGCTGTGGCAATTGGAATTAACTAATATGTTTTAATCTTAGCTTGTAAATGTATGTTGGGAAATTGTTTTAAAATTATATTATGTATAGATTAAATCGCTTGAAAATATTTAATGGTTTAATAAGTACCAAATATACAATAGACACAATGTTTTTATTTTTTCAGCTACCATCCGTAAAATGGACTTCACAGATGGTTGGTGTACTGCACAGCATATTTTACCTGGGGTATATGTTGACACAGCTACCAAGTGGGCTTCTAATCACAAAGGGGAACATTGCAGGACACCGGTAAATATCTGGAAACTATGAAAAATTATTTTTAATTTACCAAATCTATGGCTCTAATTCTTGCAAGGAAATATTGAAATACAAAAACTAATACATATTCAAAATTTATCTTAGAGCAGGAGAGATGGCAATGAATTCGACAATTAAATAATTCCCCCCCCCCCCTATAACGTGACCGTCTATGATGAGGAGGATGATGCTGTATCAATTAAAACAACATAAAATATATACAAGTTAGCTGCTGATTAAATACTATGGAAAGTATTGAAATCGCTTAGAATGTTCTAAATCAAAACTAATGTAAATATATATTTCTAACTGTATGCACTATTACTGGACAAGGTTTAAGGCTATTTACAAGTTGAAGTGTGGAAGAAATAGAGATTAATTAAAAAAGGTTTTAGAGTAATCTCTGAATGAAATAAGTCTATCAATTTGTCATTTTATAATATTAAAATAATTCCTTTATTGCATGTGCTTGTCTGCTTCATCATGTTTCTAATGAAAATCGATCACTCAGAAATATGACAAAATGTCTGCTTATTAGCGCAAACCAATATAGCTAATTGGTGCTATTTATTACATATAAAGATATATACCTTGTGCAAACTTGTCGGAAATATTACGCGTGTTACTTGTTGACACACACTTAGACATCAACGTACGCGTCATGGTATCGATTTGTAAATGTATTTATATAAAATGTAAATTAATAATATATGTTTCACTGCTGAAGAGATTATTATTATATTGTTATATTGTGAATATTGAATCATGAACAGCGTTATATATATTTGGATTGGTAAATTGTAAATTTTGCACACATGTTACTGTTAAGTTTTAGAAGCCTGAGTTATTCAGCTCAGCTAATGAGGTTTGTATATGCATATGCATCAAATTCTCTAATGCAAAGCTCACAATGTTTATTCATGAACATCAGAGCGAAACAAATAAGTATCAGAGACATATTTAGGCCACAAGGTGATTAAATAAGGGAGTATTGAGTATTTCTCTTTATTGAACTGCTTCACTGTAAACAATTGTTTATATGAAAACGAAAACTGAGAGTAGATATATTTTACTTTCATTTATTAAAAATGATACATACGTCAACATATACACGAGATAACAAAAGTGTGAACATAATAAAAATGAATAATGTGCTTGCAATTGAACAACAAGACCATGTCGTAGAACACACATGTAGTGTGTGTTCCTTTATAATTCGAAATTTATTATAGATAGAAATCGACCACGTCAGTCTATCAACATTGCTGCCATCTTGTTTTGGCAGCAAAAAAGCATTTCAATGAATCGAGATGAGATCAACTTCAACAGTCATACAAGTAAAGATAATTACAAAATATCGAAAGTAAATTAACATTATTTATAGTATTAAAATAATAATCTATGGTAGGCGTCTACTTGTGCTAGCTCAGATTTGTCAGCTCAGCTACAATTGTAACAATTGTTGTAAAAAAACAACCAGTACAGATAATTGTATAACATCATTATTTTAAATCGAAATCTGTTATAAAATCCATATTAAGACATTGTATTTACGGAGCAGATAAAGCATGACATTTGATATGAAGCTTCTCTAGGATACAGAAAGCAAATCCGGAGTTAGAACCATCTCGACCTCTTCCCAGTACTGCTGTGCGGGGCACCAACATCCAAGAAGGTCGTCCATCTAAATTTA
>JAOXYB010057612.1:0-10980 GCA_028565635.1 Phoronis ovalis
AAATGGGTTCGAATGGTAGGAAACAGGTCCGCGAATGCGGATTGACAGTTCGAGTCTACGCTGGTTAGGTAGGCCTGTTGACATTTTTTCTGGGCATAATTATTTTCTCCTGCACAATTTGAGAGATTAGTATCCTTTGAGACAGGCAT
Source organism: Phoronis ovalis (assembly GCA_028565635.1). NCBI lineage: Eukaryota > Metazoa > Phoronida > Phoronidae > Phoronis > Phoronis ovalis. Next base: position 150 of record JAOXYB010057612.1, read on the forward strand.
GCACCTTCTACCCACCTAACAACAATCTTCAACAAAGATATTCATGACCTGCATAAAATTCCATGTTAATCGATACCAAAGTTGGATGATGTAGCAGGGTCTCACTAAAAACAATTTATTTAATTAATTCTCTACTATTAATGTTGGATTGTTCAGAACTAATAATTCAGTAGTGCAGCATTACAAAAGCAAATAAGAATTTTAAATTATCTGTAGTCATCGTTTTTACTGCTTTTTTACCTGGGGAGGGGACAGTGAGAGAAGTAAGGATGAACAGGATGAAAGGTTATGTTTTTCAGTGGCTAGACCGGATGTCTAGGACTTCCTAAAAAAGGATAGCAATAGGTCAAACATTCAAGCAAGAATTAAGTAAAATTAAAAGGATGTTTTTACAGCTCCATTCTGTTAAGTCATACATTTTCCTACAAGAAAATATCACGATAGGAATGTCCCAAAAAGGGCCCGAATTTTTAGCTCATACGTCCTGATTTTTTTGTACATAATTTTCTCCTACGTAACAGACACGGGTATCCAACTTTTCTATCACATTTCCCACTATCGGTTCTGCTACTGTTAAAATTATTAGCAGTTTTATAGCTAGTACAACTCATTGATTGTTTTTAATCAGACTACACATTGTTATCACACATTGTTACTCAGCAAAACAATGCATCTAATAAAAGTTGTAATGAATTTCTTATTTTACTGGTCTTGGCAGTCCACAGTAATTTCAACATGCTGAGACAACAAAACACATCTTTCCCCTGATTGGCTTAGTTAAAATTCTTTAGATAAAAACCTGAGAGTTAGATAACATATCTTTAATAAGAATCTCCCCTATTTGTAAAAATATCTAAAGGAAAATATTTTTGTCTGTAAAATACGGACTAGTGTTTTTTTTACTGTTTGCCTTAATGGTCGTGGTAGACACACATCCTTTTACTCATTAAACATAGCTTGCTGTTTGTAGTTAAGAATCTTAAGTGATCTAATTTTGCATCTTCACATTTCTGGTGCAAATACCCTGCCACCTCTATTGGGGTTTCTTGGGGCCATCCATCATTATTTGTGGACAGTATATTTTTAAATTGTGAATTTATCATTCATAATTCATAGTAAATTGTGGGACTGATTTGAAATCTTCTGATGCATGCAAACAGCTCATTGCAAGAAAGGGAATGCAGTATGAAAATTAATTTTTTTTTTGACACTTACCCATACAAATGAAATACACCACAGCCAATCTTGATTTTTTATTATACCAGTATGGTAGCTTGCAGGATCACTATAACTTTTTCTTTTTTTTAATTCCACACTGTACATGTATATCACAACAACTATTGTTACAGTCGTGTTTCATTGTTCAAAGTTTCATTGGCCAGACAGCACTATTGATCCTCCCTGTCAAATTTTGAGCATTTTGCAGTTTGTTTAGACAGTTTAGACACTTCAAATGTCACTTGTTCACATGCGCAATGTCACTGCTATTCGTCCTCTGTAGGTTTTTAGTAAATATTTGATATTATACACATATATGCTGCCACCTGGTGTTAAGATTTGCTATTAACACAATTTCAATCATTAAAAAAATTAATTTACAATAAGTTCAGTGAAATATTCCCCTTAGCTGCCTCAATGTAATTATAGAGCAATATTTACTGAATTAAGCTTAATTTGTTAACATTAACATTTTATTTACAACAATAACACATCTGAAATTTCATATACCAGATATTTTTCTTATACACTAGATACTCAATCTTCAAATACAGATTAAAAGTTATAACATTTTTAAAAGCATGATATTATAAATAATCGTAGCATAAAAATGTTTAGATGTGTTATCAAAATGTATTTAGAAAGCAGTGTTCTCCACAAGCCATTTCAGAAGTGTGGATTAGAGAAGGAGTTCCCTAATTTAATACAGGAAGGAATATCAAACACACATATAGTATACGGAAGGAAAAAAAATCTAAAATGTCCTATATTCAATACTTATAATCAAATGAGAAGGCTGAAGTCTGAGGTATCGCAATGCATAGTTAGCCAGTTGTCTTCTTACAAAATAGTACCTAACATCATAATAATAGAACAACATAATTTTACAATTATATTTTCAGTTAATTTACCATTAGTAAGACTGCAAGAGTAACAATAACAGATAAATCCAGAAATATCTAGACTATTTTAAAATTGTAATAATTTTTTCTATCGAAATAGCTGCCAATTAATTATTTTTGTTAAAGTATTATATTAAATACACTCTAGGTTATGCCAGGTGACACATTGTAGTAATACTGCCATATATAGACAACCTTCAGCAAAGCATTATAACTACAGCAATTTTTTTGTACATCATTTTATAGCAATAGTAGCAAGTACATAGTTCAACATATTCCTGGGTAATAAATGTTAGTTTGGAAGTTTTCCGTGTATGTTGAAGTCAACACTCTCAACATTATTCAACATTTGGTAAAATGTATAGTCTCGTAGTCTCTGTTTGATCAGTAGTATTATCTTTCCTGTTTAAAGATTCTTCAGCATTATGCGTTTACACTGAGCTTTCACTATCAGTTGATTATCGTAATTTTTGTCTTCATGAACACAAAGCAGATCTATTTTTGTTCCTCCTTTCAAATTTTGGTCAGAGGATTGGGCTTGTTTCAATTTCACTACGCTCAACATTGCATTGCTTTATACTTGCACATAAGGCAAATCACAGAGAGCTTTAATAATTCTAACATTTTTTTTCATTAAATTTCATGAACAACATTGTTCTGAAATAGTTTATGGGCCAGCTCTGTTCTTTTCTACACAGAGTTATTTTATAAGCAAAAAGTTTATATCAGTTGTCAGAAAGTGCAACTGTGCCATTATACAGAAGGATCATGCATCAGATTTTGGTTGCCGACTTTGCATTTAATTCAAAATTTCCATGTTTTAACCATTAGGGAATCCTTGTTGTGCCTGTCAACAGGCAAAACAAAACAAATATTATTTTTTTGCTTAAACTAACTTCCCTAATTTATCACAACTGAACAGAGAGATCAAGTAGATATATCAATTTGGATAACAGTAGAATGGGAAATTGTTTGTGCAGTCAGTTAACACTGACAAAATTTCTTAAACAAATCTCTATGTAGCATAGAACAGAGCCTACTAAACAAGCCAATCACTCTGACAACATCTACGCATTATTATTTAGGTCATCCTCCTCACTTGCTGCAGTCCTAAAGAATTTCAAAATGGATAGTTTTTCTGGACCTGTTCTCCTCTGTAATACTACTTCACAACTAAATCCACGCCCTTTCATGATATTTTCTATTTCCTCTGCAAAACAGACAACAAATTGCACTAAGTAACATAAGACTGTCAACTGCCTTAATCACTTACAATAATAAAAAGTAAATAATAGAAATACCAGGTTAGCAGCATCACTTTCATATACAGCTGAAAAACAAAAATATCTCAATGGGATGCAATTTTGCGGGTACACAAACACACTGATCAGCTAAGTCAAGAAGGAAATAAGGAATCTTACAGATAACCAAATGCAATATTCCCCAAATCTCAATGTTATATTTCAGAACATTTTTGAAGGCTTTTCACAGGGAAATGATGGGCTTAAATCTTGACAGAAGGCATAAACTATTAATTACATGTAAGAATCCAAATAACACACTGGTTGGCATGCTATTAAAGAACAACCAAAGATGCCGGTTTATTGACAGTTTTTTTTTCTGAACCTCCGTATGATACAGCTTTAGGACATTAGTTTCCATCAACTTGTAAAGAAAAAAGTACCTTTATTATTTTCTTCAATAATTTCTAAATAAAACAGCCCATTCTCTGACAGTAGATCAGGTACTATGGGAAATATCAGATCCATAACTTCTCTTCCATTCTCACCACCAGCCCACGAAGCAACTAAACCCTGAGTTCCAACCTGAAAACAAAAGCAAAGCAAATTTAATCATACAACTTTAAATTTGAAACTAGTCCACATCAGTAATTATAATTAATATACGATTTTTTGTTGTCTTATGAGCCTAAATTATCAGCAGTATTTCTGATAAACAAATAATCTTCTTTTTAAGGCTCGTAACTTTTAGTTAAACAATAATTAGGGTGTATCTTAGTTATATTTTGGTGCGGGTGTGCTACTGAGAGTAAAATTTTCAGACCAATTGTATACTGTGTTGAAATAAAACCCCCATAATATATGAAAAATGCTAAAAAATGCCCCATCCTATACCAAATGTTGCAGTCCTGGTTTCTGTTTAGTTTTAACACAAACTTTTTACTTTTAAGTTCAAAATACTGTTATTTCTTTTACGAGAGTGTATACTATTTTCTGTTACGAAGTAGACCCTTCCTCCCTAGACATTTTTGTTTAGGCCTCAAAAACTATACCCATAATATACCTGAGAAGCCAGAAAAGCTTAAGATAATATACCAAAATTCGACATAACAGGTGGACTCATATCAGCAGCACATCCCCATCAGTACCACACACTAAGATATCCACCCCAGGAGTAACTGACTATTTGCATGCATCCAGTGTTATCGCATGCTGTATTTCGTGAATGAACAAGGACACAATTTTCCACACATGCAAAATTCATTCCAGTGGCTCCACCAAGTTCATAGAAATAATCTAACTACCGTTAATAACATGAAATTTGCTACTTGGTGCTCAAATTCATGCCAATAAGACCCTGACTGGCAAAGTAGAAAGTCTTCCATTTCAATTAAGGTGATGATCACAAACAAACAGACAAAGTGCAATGTACAATATGACAACAAAGTTGTATACTGATGTGAAATGTAATAAATTATCTAAAATAAATACATAATTACCTCATCTGATGGAGTGACTACATACAGGGGATTAAACAGTAGTATATCTACCTTACCATTTAACCTAGGTATCATTGAGTCAACCTAAAAATGTAACATACAAACTTTAACAACCTGCTTTACTACTAAATAAAATGTAATTAGATACACTCCTTCTTTAGTGTTTTTTGAAAAATTACAATAAATAATATACATTAAAAAAATTCAGAAATTTTAAAACAGCATCAGATATAACCCTGGTCCGTGTCTGTGATGAATTAACATCAAATTCTTCATGAAAGTACATGTTTATGATGTTACCATGTCCTATATATCTTGAGAGTATGCTACCTCATAAAAACCAGGAAACAGACAATGTGGAACAAATTTCTAATGCATAAGCCTCATCTGGTGCCAGTTATACGAAACATTTCCTTCATAAGTTACATTTTTTGAATTTGAATATGAATGTCTGGGCTGTGAAAAGGATTCCTTCTTAAAGTTGGGATGTAACATTTATCAAAAACAAGACAAGTGGGTATTATTTTTGACAAGCTATCTATGATTTGGTGTAATTTTAAGAATACCATTTTATGGCAAAAGCAGTACATTTTTATAGAGTTACTTTTTGAAGTGATAAAATCCATTGTTAAGTCATTAAAAAAAACACTAAAGTGTCTTTGCATAATCATTGCTAGCTTCAGAACATAATGTCAGATATATAAAGATTAATACTTACTAAACTTGTTGTGACTGAATTGAGAGATACATGGTTATGTTTCCCCATAGACTGGGTCATTTGACTTGCTTTATTATTTAAATCTGTACACCTGGAACAAAAAGGTGGCATCTGATCAGCAAATTCTATATAACATCCACAAAATCTAGTAAATTTTTAAGGGACTGGCACTTGTACAAATTATCAGTACATATGTAAACAAAAACTATTGTAGAAAGGGGCATCATTTTTAAGGATTTGCACAATCATAAGTTTTATGCAAAATGCTAAAAACACTTTGTCTTGAAGCAGTACTGTGACAAAATATAGTACCGTACATACTGTAATAGTGGAAGAGCACAATTTCACATGCATTCTAGTTTTTATACAACAGGGGGTGTCCAATGATATCTCCTGCAAATCTAATTGCCAGAACTATGCATATTTTTTTTAAATTGTAACATTTGGGAAAAAAGTTTTTACACAACTCAGTAACTCTGCTATTATATCTACATTGTTTTTTTGCCAATTTAAGTTCAACCTGAGAATCTACAGGAATATGATTGGTTATTATTGGTAATAAGAATTGTAATAACTAGCAGATTACAGATAAAGGTTCAAGCATGGGATATGATACTCCACTACTGTACCTAAATTTAAACATCTAAATATAGTGCATACAAAGAATTTTTCCTTTTCATGCAGTTTTTTCACTTTTTATGGTTTGTGTGTATACTAACATTATCAAAAGCAAATTAATAAACTGCTACAAACATTGTAGGAGTACTAAGTAGTGTACTGAATTAACGTAATTTTTTCTTCAATGAATCGCTTTTTTGTTGCTAAATTCAGGTAGACAGTTATTACCACCAGTCATGTGATAACACTATCATTAACGTCATCACCGGAAAACATAACGTATCTTTATTTATAGATTGCCAATTATGCAAGGTACTGCCTTAAGCAAGTTTTGATTTATTTAGTTCTAATCAGTAATTTCACTGTTGAATAAGTATGCCATTATGATATTACAATATTTTGCCAAAAATTAGGTTTTTGGTACTATATAGATTTTAATTATATAATAATATATAACTCTACAGTGGATAGGTCAGGGTAAAACTTAAAGTGTAATGGAATCACACAAGAAGTTTAATTTGCAAACACAAAGAAGTTTGGGCAAAATTACATTATTGTATGTGTAAACAATCTGTGGGAGCAATTAACATATAGGAAATTATATGGATACAATTGGAAATGTGCGGGAGCGATCAAAATTTAAAATGGAACACAGTGTATATGGGATACTGAATCATAACTAGCTATAACCCTATCATATTATGCATAATTGGCATAATCTCAAAATTTTTAAACATAGCATAATTACTTATTCATTTGCCCTTAAATTAACCTGGTCATTGGCCTTACATTAAAGATCAATAAAGATACAGGAATGATAAATGTGTCTGGTTTGCTGCTTGAAGTGTGCTTATGGACATACAAAGGTCAAAGCAAGGTTAACATGTGAGCAAAATGTATCATTTCTATGCTCATTCATTGATAAACCATCTACTATCTCTGTATCCCTGTTGGATTCTGGCCTGAGTGGGGTTATGAACACTTATTAGCTTAACAGATATACCCAAGGTTTGCAATATATTATTAATGTCACAACAGAATACTGCATATTGTTTTAAGATAACTGCAAGGTCATATAATGTTTACTTCATAAAGAAGACCACATGCAGATAAAAAGCAACAACATTTTGAAACAAATTAGTTAACCAATCATGTGCGTTTTACATTCTCACTAGTATAATGATGGCAACAACATTAATCTACTGACCTATCCCTGTTATTGGTCATTTGCCCATATAGACATTATGAGACATTCTGCAGTCTTCAGGAAAACTGTTTACAAGTTAGTGCTACATATAGCTGCCAGAGCACATGTACACTCTGGGCTCAACATGTGCAAAGTGACATATTCCATTTGCCTAAAGTACTGATTTCTGTTAGCTTATATTTAGTTATATTTAAATATGTACCAGACTAAAAAGTCAATTTTATATAATTATCATCTTAAACTTAATTTCTTAAAATGATTAAATTATTGATATTGCTGTTTATAGCCATTCCACCAAAAAGGATCATTGTGTATTATACAAATTAATATCTTGAAATTTTTAACTAAAGTTGATAATTCATTTAGGTACATAAATATAAACAAGAGGCCTATGCGAGCAACACAGCTTGTTGGCTACAATCAGTGAACTTTTGTATTAGGTTTAACAAAAAACAATACTTACATATAATATACATGTGGACCTAACATTTGACCCAAAAAAGTTGTTACCAAACCAGAACCAGATCCAATTTCTACACATAATGATGGCCTGGAAAAACAAAGCATGAAAAGTAAATACAAAATAATTTTTGACCTCTCTCCATAGACCCAGTCACCAGGGCACTGTCAACTATTATGCATCGGACAACTTTTTTTTTTAGGATAAATTGAATAGCAAATAAATGTAAAAATGTGTGTCAGTGCGTCAAAGTTTTGATAATTATTGCTCTTTTTCCAAATTTTATGTCCCTGCATTGCTTGCCAACAGTTAGTTTGTAATTGTATTATATAGGTTATCCAGACCTACCAAGTTTAACCGGGAGTCTCCCGGTTTTGGACTATGTCTCCTGACCGCCCGGTTGTAAGTCCAAATCTCCCGGTTTTAGAGCAACCAATTGTTTTATTGCCGAGAAACTTAGAAAAAAACGGGATGATATATACATATAATGCGAATAAACTTTATCAGATTTCGATTTCACCGTGTTACGATCTATTTATAAAACAATAACAAGCGATGTTGTGATTGGCTTAGTTTTCCCACCAGGGCAATGCCGTGCCAATCAAAATGCCGCTTGTAGAAACCTTTTGGCTTAGTATAGCGTTGCATCTTTGTTATTTATTATATATTATTTATTTCGTAGAGCTTAGCAGAAGGCATAAAATTTATTAAATTTTATGTTCACTGCAGTAAATTTTTTGTTGATCTGACCTATCAAGTGTCATTATTTGTACGAGTAGAAGACAGAATTGTTACAACTGTCGAATAGTTTTAGTATTCAGTTCCGTATGTCACCGAATTCAGAAAAAACTTAAAATGTAAAAGATTTATTGACTCTAGTAATTGTGTGATAAGAGAATAAATTATGCCATCATCTCTTAAATGAAAAAAAAAAGATGTTCTTTACTTTTGATTATTGATATTTTAGGGACTATTGAAAATTCAAAATTTGTATTAAAAATGCTCTAGATTGCAGAAAAATGCATCAAAAATTACAAAAAATTTCTGGGGGGCATGCTCCCAGACCCCCCTAGCAGTGCGATGCCTGGAGGGTGCTGCCGCACCGTGTCGCCCAGAGGGCAACATGACTTAAATCTCCGTTTCAATTCTTCAGGGGATGGCATCTCTGGTTATCTCATATTATTGCTAGCTCATTGGACTAGATCTAGTCAATATAGTCACACATAATAAACTTTTAAGTTGTCAAGTCAGTATAAGATGTCATGTGTGTATCTACTGACAAAAGTGTAGTTGCACCGAAGAGAGCTTATCTGCATGTATATAAAAACAGTTCTGCATGATCCCATATAGCCTGCAGTTTCAAAGAAACTTCCAAGGCCTTATGTTATGTCATGAAACACACACAAATCAGCACCAAATTTGCATCTCATCTATTCAGTTATGAATATATCTGCTGGTAGTATATGCAAATTACCCAACAAAATATCAAAAGATAACAATTTGACTACGAACCAACTATTTTAGCTTATTTTTGTGAAAGACACCAAATACATTGACACTAAAAGTATATTTATTTAAATTTTATATACCAAAGCAAACAATATACAAACAAATATATGTTAAGAGTTGCTACTGAAAAGTTTGTCATGGACCATATAATTAATGATCATGCAAATTATGAAATGTACTATTAAGGGGGCGAGAACCATTTATTTCTTAGTTACCGTATCTAAAACTATAGACTAAAAGTATTATAATGTATACATTTTCTTTTTAATCAGTTTTTTCTTTCAATCTGACTACATTTTGGTCCAATTTGTTGCCATGGTAACGAAATTTCTGCCATTTACCGCAAAAACTAGTTTTAACTTGATAAGAATTTAACTTTTACACCTTTTGAGGAAATCGAGTAATTCAAATTGCATCTGAAAATGCCATGTGTCCAGCACAAAAAAGTGTCTCAAAATTTTGATAAATAACTTTGTTAATTTGCAACATTGTTTCAAAGGAGGCCACTGGTTTGAAATTTGGGCGTTTGCAATTTTATTCCGAACATGTCCCTGAAAATAAAACTAGACGCCTTTTCAAAAATCCGAGACACAATATTGAGGATCAATGTGTCTTCTTAATCTTGTGATATAGCCACTAAAACTTTTCATGACACACTGGGATAATAAGTTAAATTAATTTAAATCACAGCAGATATCACAAATTCAAAAGCCTAGAAAATCTTAAGATTTTAATCCTATGAACTTCAAACAGTCCTCGTGGAGCAATTTTCACTCCAAAACAGCGAGAAATCTGAAAGCTGAATAGCACATAAAATATGTTTCGACACGTGCCTACAAAATATCGGCCCATGATTGGTAAAACAAGACATTTGTCATATCTAATGCCCATCCAATGTGTAGGATTATATTTTTTTAACATTAGAACAGAATAGAATACATCATGCATTATAATCTGGTTTATGACTGTTTTGGTAAGGTACTCCAATTCAAAGTGACTGTATGTGCTGTCCGATGCGTTACCACTGGGGAGTACTGACCATATTTTTAGATGAGGATGTGCAGTCCAAACTCAAAATATACACCCATTTTTAATGCTTTCAGTCTCAAAAATTGACCCATTTTTACGGTTTTCTGTCATAAAAAGGACCAATTTTTAAGTTTTTTCTTTGTGGCTATAAACGTAACGTAACACGCCCTCTCAGGAACAAATATGGGCATCAGTTGCAAGTAATCTGAGTCACTATTATACATAACCTTTACTTTGACCTGTACTTACTCTACTGAATATGGAGCTAATCGGATATAAACTGACGCAGCTATTACGGTACACAGAAAGTGTTATAAATTTTTGAAGATTCATACCGGCATTTGACCTACTTATCAAGGTCATTTTGAAATGTCACCTAGCCTGTTACGCCAACCAACCTATAGCCATCCTAGAACCACCTTTGAATCAT
>JAOXYB010057623.1:0-10980 GCA_028565635.1 Phoronis ovalis
GCGTAACCCCCGTTTCGCGCCGGCAGTTCGAAAAACATACCCCTTCATGCGAAATTTTGTTGGAACATGTGTACCCACTTTCATATTGACTGCCCCCCCCCCCCCGGTTCTCTGATGTTTTACGAGTTTCTTTACTCTACCAGAAAATATCACAAGGTATGCTATACAAATATGCAGATTTATTTCTTAATCATGTTATAAAACTTCAAACAGAAACTACTTCTCATATATGAACATATTATTGAACATTGGTAGCCAGCTTTATAAAGATTCATTCAGTAGTTTGAAATGTATTGCAAAAAGCTATCCACTTTTGAGAGAAAATGGTGGGGAACTTTAAAATATCGCTGCTTTCCACAGCGTCATGTACGTTTTCTTAGTACAAACAGCTGCTATATCATATTATATGTTCAACTCATATAAAAACCTGGTAAGCTATTAATTAGTTGGCATCAGGTCACAACTGATTTAAATCACAGTGCTAGTGAGGAGGCTGGTCCTGCGGAAAGAAGTGCGAGCACCTTAAATTTATGATTTTTTTCTTTTTTCCTCCTTGGCACTGGCATTTTTTATTGTTTCTGTTTGAAAGGGAAATCATTGTGCAAGAGATTAAAACTAACATTGGTTTCTTAAGGTAAAATATTCCAAAATTTGATAGGATTATTTGAGCTAGGGCAAAGTTATGAATTTTGTCAGATGTTAGGTTGTATTTTTCTGGGGGTAGTCTGAAGTTTTGCTAGTTTCTTTTCTCTACCAGAAAAAAATCACACGATATGATATAAAACTTCAAACTGAAAACACTTCTCATATATTAACATGTTTGTAGCCAGATTGAACAAGATTCATTCAAGATCAGTAATTTGAAATTTATACAAAATTTATTTATTCTATTATGAGAGTCTGTGAATAATAAATAGTAAAATACGCCCCCTTTGGGGCGATTTCGTGTACTTCCCGTCATCTTTGATGACAGTGATATATGTCAAGATTATTTAACTCCTACCTGGGAATAGTCCAGAAAGTCAAATCAAAACCTCTGATAACTATTTGTCAAGTTACAACATATTCCTATAATCTGAAAAAGCCTGAAACTGTCTTGAAATACTGTTGTGACTGGTTGTAATTAATTATTAACCCTTATTACGATAGTGTACTTATTCCAAGAACCCGCATGTGGTGTGAAATTCATGCGCGCTTTGCATTGCTTTTTATTTATATCAAATAACGATACATTGCAATCATGTCAATTATGTCAATATCCTGTTAGGAATCATAAACATTTCTATGTACTAACTTTACGTGTGCTTGAATTTATTCTAATTGTCGGTTTATCTTGTTTGCTTTAAATCATGAGTGACTCTAGCCACGTGCTTGCAGCATGAGGTAGAACGAAGACATTAAATTTGCAATTTTACGAATCCCAAGAAATAAACTATTAAATTCACTTTATCATATAATTTGACATTTGTGAGTGGTCGAATCGCATATCTACAGACGTAACCAATGAAGTTCAAAGTTCACAAGTAATAAATGTCACCTTTCAGTCTTTCACACATCACACTCAATAACATGAAACGGTGTGCATATGGTATAAGGACACAATTGATTTTCCCATCCACTTCTATAGCAATTTCATGTACTAACTTAAATCATTATAAAAATTTCCCAAACATTGCGCGAAGAAAATTACCTGTTAAGACCTGAAAAGTATTATGTATTCTACTCCCAGTTAATTTTTCGTGCACGCATGCCCACCAAATATTTTTATTATTCCATTATGTAGACCATCCCCGGAAAAAGGCAACCTCACAACTGACAAAATTCATAGCTTTGCCCTAGCTCAAATAATCCTATCAAATTTTGGTTTATTTTACTTTAAAACGCTAATGTTGGTTTGAATCCCTTGTACAGTGATTCCCCTTTCAAACAAAAAAAAACAAAAAAAAAACAGCACTAAGAAGGAAAAAAGAAAAATTCATAAATTTAAGGTTTTGTCACTAGTTCCAGCACGGTCAGCCTTTGCGCCACTACTGTTACATCAGTTATGTCATATGTATATTTTGTATCACAAGAACGTAACTTAAAGTAGAGAGGCCATACGAAGTATGTGATTTAAGATAAAATGCATGGGGAAAAAAACTAACTGTGAGTGAAAAATAGATAAGACATTCTTAGTGACATACAAAAAATAGAAAAGGTAGCGAATAAGCTCTCCAAAAGTTATAATTTGTAACTACTCACAGAAAAGAATAAGAAAACTAAAATCCTTAATGGCAGCCTTAATGTTTTATTTTCGACATAACATAAATTTATATATAGTTTTCATTTGGCGTTTGATAATTTGTGATCGAAATCCGCATTGCTATTAATGGTTACTCCTGAAGCACAGATATATAAATATACAACTTTCCTTTGAGGGCTTTCAAATTCTCCAGATTAATAGAAATATATTCATTATTATTTTTATGTGGTGTTTGCGACACTGGGTTAAGATGCATGGTAATAAAATAAGAATAACATGCTTATACCATGAACTGATAATGAATAACACGTACTGTAGTAATGAAAGGCATGAATGGACCGACTATAGGCGTCATCAAATGGTTAGAGATATGAGATAAAAACCTTGGCACAGACTTGAAAAAATAATTAATTAAATTAATTTATTTTATGTTTTATTTTTAATTGTAGAACTAAGCGAAAATGGAGCATAAAGACAATCTCAGTTTTAGAGGAGATAGAAAATCTCGGTGATATTTTAGCATCTGACCAGTTCTCACACAATGGTTTCTTTTTACCTGCGCACGTTTTAAATGAAAAAAACAAAGAATATATATGATTACAAAAATAACTGTTGAGAAAATGAAATACTAAAACTGAAATTAACACTGAGTTGTTAAAATTTAAAGATGACTCATTTTGGCATGGAATGCATATGCATAAGGAGTGGATATTTATAACTTTGTATGAATTGTTACTTGTCTTCACAAATTCAAATATGATACTTCCGGATTACTTTTACAGTTGCGAGAGAAATATCAGTTTTCAACCTCATTGTGAATTGTTTGCATACCCAGTTCTCACCGATTATCTGGTACGTATGGTTGTTGGACCACCATTAAGACCAGGTGAAGAATTTTGTTGTGAAGCTATCAGATTAGAATCTTATCAGAAATTTCCCCGATGGGCACCCATATCAACTATAAAACTTGCTAAGTCTGGCTTCGCTTTTACCGGACACGGCGATGAAGTTTTGTGTTTTTCATGTGGTGGAAGACTAAGAAGCTGGCATTATGGCGATGAACCAGATGTTCGACATCAACAAACGTTTCCAAGTTGCAACTTCATGAATGGAAGAGATACATCTAATATCCCTCTTGGTGGAAGTTCCAACCAATCTGTTAACAGAAATGAGTTTGATGTTCATCCATTAGATGCCAGGGCAGGTGACCATCCACATAATAACTATTTTGATCTGGCTAGAAAAACAAGAAATGTAAGCACAAAAGATAATAGTGATCCAACGACAGCAGAAGAATTGAGAATGGAAACAGAAAGAAATAGATCGCAGACATATACAGGTAAAGATCGAGAAAAGAAACAAAACTGCTAAATTTTGAAATAAAAACTTTAATATCACTTTGAATTAAGTTTTATAAACATATTTTTACATGTCCTAGGAAACTATGTACTGTTTAGTCATACAAATAAGTTTTCTTCAGGTTTTTTTTTCGCCTAACAACTGCTCAAATGATAAGAGAATTATTGCTTCTTAGTTTTAATTTATGTCAATATTCCTCTTTTTTAAAAGTTCACACTTATCGGCTTTCTTGAAATATATGGATAATTTGACGTTTCCAATTATTGTACCAGAAAAATATGGTACAAAAATTCGCCAAGTTATAGTGTTTGAAATTACAACTCAAGTTATTGACTGTTTCCTATCCACTCGCATCTGGCACAACAATTCATAATCAGTAGCTGCAATCTTTCTAACTTTTTTTGGAAGAATCCGTCATCAGAACAACTTTTTAAATGGCAACAAATTATGATTCAGGGCGCATCCACGTTTTTTTGTTAACATATAAGTGCACATCAGGCACGCATTGCTGTACAGTGAGAACAGTAGGTTCAGTACAAGGGGTTAATATAGCGATTAACATGTAATATCATTTTCTTTTCTACTTTTCAGAACTTCATCGAATAGACGAACATGCAAACATGTGCGAATCAGATACTGATTCATTTCTTTTCCTTCTTCCTTGTCAGCATGTCATTGAAGCGTGCAAGAACTGTAGATCGTGGTTTCATCCTGGAAAACCATGTCCATTATGTGGGAAAGAAATTGGAGGGACCAAAAGAATATATATGGCGTAAACTTGCATTAATCACTCTGTGCTGTAGCTAATAGCTCTTTGTTTCATTTCTACATTCGTTCATATGAAATCAATTGTATTGTTCATGTTATTATAGTGGAGTTTGAAGATTCCCCAGGATCAAATATACAGATAAGCTCTATAATTGTATCATGTTTAGTGCTTTATATGGCAAAAACAAACATATTGTTTACATGTTTCCTGTTTAGATGAACCAGCACGCTGATTTATTTTTTAATTCACTAGCCAGCTAAAAGTGTGAGGAAACACTATCTGCCAGCTGAAATTTGCAAGAAAGATGTTGTTTCATGAAGTTTCACGCTCCTATTTTATTTCTTTAAACAAGGTTGAATATCCTATGAGAATAAGCAGCGAAAATGTGCCTGGGGCCATGTATTTGTTGTAAATAAAAACGTAGCATTTTAAAAACAATATTCCCTAACGTTTTAAGTTATGCAAAACATATTTCTTGAGCAACAGGTATATTTGACTAGACATCTATGTTTCATCAGTTGCTTTGAATTCATAATGTAATACAGTCATTTATCTGGTCATATCAATGTTTTCAAATGAATATGTTAACATTCCGTCATTAATGTTCAAGACATATAAATGTCTTTATTGTTCCACGAATTAATGATCGGCATATTGGACAGTATTTCTTGAGGAGTACATTCTTGGCAGCAAACGAGATGTCCACAAGGTAAAAACACAACGTTCACACAAGCGTCCATGGAGATTTTGCACGTACGTTAACGTTCTTCTTTCAATTTCTCATTTTCTTGTACTATCGTATCCGATTCTGGAAACAAAGCGATGGCAGGCGGTATGGGATGCAAGGATTGCAGCCATCTATGTATGTGATCTTGTGTATCTCAGTATGGCACAAAATTACGAAGACATTTTTAAAGTCGCATTAAAATAAAAAATGCATAATAAGCATTTCTTACTTATACCACTTTACCTACTGACATTTAATTCAACTACTTTAGATTCATCACATTCAATGTATTCTCAATGAGGATTTCTTTAATTTGCAAATGAATAAAATTAATAATCTCACAAGTCGAGTTTGGACACGGGCCTTGCATGGTGGGTTTTACATGGCTAGACTAAATCCAACATCTCAACTGGGGTACGGTTATGGAGTTTTTTCAGTTTGTTAAGATGAACGTTTTAAATTTACAAAAAATTAATTTACCCATATTTGTTAAATATATGTTTGTTAGTTCTAAGAAATGGCCAAAATGTTTGTTATTTGTAAAACATGGGCCCTAGACTTCACATTTGTTCAAAATTAAACACTTTATATAAGTCAAAACATTTTATTATGTAAATATTTTGTTAGCAACAATCATATCTGACTAGAAATCTCTTTTTTATTATTGTCTTAGAGTAGTATAATATATGCCACTAACTCGTGTCACCCTGAAATTTGTATGTTGCTTTTAGCGTTTCTAGTGGAAAGAATATTGTGACCATTTTTACCAGCATGAGTGATATGAAAACTAACAGGACTTCACATTTCAAAAGTTTTGAATGTCAGTTTTTTTTTAAAGTTTTTGTTTTGCAAATCCCCATCATTCTGAATTTCCTATAGCTGACTGTAGCTTATAGTTTGACCAAAGCAAGAAACTAAGTATCCTCACATGCATTAAGTGATTTGCGAAAAAAGAACTTTTCTTTAAAAAAAACCCGGCACATGCTAACATTATGACATTTTTGTTAGGTTATATCATTCACGTTGATTAAAAAATGGTTCCGCCTTTTTTCTACTAAGACGTGAAAAATAATATATGAATTTCAGAGTGCCATGGGAGAGAGGATACAAATATACAGTCATTAACATCTGCTAATACATAATTTTATTAAGCAATGCAGTAATTCCGTTAAACATTTTTTTTCAAGACATATATGTCTTTACTGTTCCTCGAATTGTTGAGCGACATATGGGACAGTCCTTTAGGGACTGGGAACATTCTTGGCAACAGACGAGATGTCCACAAGGCAAAAACACGACGTTTACATAAGCGTCCATACAAAGTTTACATGTCCGTTCTTTTTTCAGTTTCTCATTTTCTTGTTCTATGGACTTAGAGTCTGAAAACAAAGCAATGTAATATAACTATGGCAATTTTTAAGATCTGACAGCATGATGCAATGTTTAACAAAGTGAAGTATAGCAGCTGTATATGGTGTGCAAAACTATAACTCGAACCAGATTAAACAACTTATGAACACACATTGTTTCTTTTTACAATAAAACTTGAGATCTGGAACGCTGAAATTATTTAAAAAAATTAAAAATGCAAATAAAGATTCCCATAATTCAACCATCAATATCTTTCATCGGTAAATGCAATCTTCATTTCAATATGTTCCCTTCAATTCGTTTAATATTTATATAACAAGTATAGTACTCCACAATTCATTAAATTGATAAACGCTATATTGTTGTAAAAAGATATTAAACGAACCTGCTTCTTTATTTTCTACAGGAACTTTTCCCCCTCTAATTTCGCTTTGTTTTTTAGTTTTATTTAATTCTGGCACATTGCAGGCACCACTTAGCAACCCAGAACCTGATGACTCAGCTGTAGGTTGATTGGCTTCTAATTTAAAGATGGCTTCCAACAGGGAGGAGGCATTGGGGAAATCATCACCAGCTAAATCAAGACATCGACCTTTTTAAAAAAGCACTCATATCTCAAAACTAACAGTTTCGCCACCAAAAACCTTGTTTAACATTACTTGGGGCTATTAGTGCGGGGGAAAAACGTCATACGACAAAATTTCTATTTGCTTATCTCTCTCTAATAATTTCAGTCGAGTCTGATAACAAATAAATAAATAATAAAATGCTATTCCGACCCTAGCACTAGCCATAATCCTGCCAAAAATATAATTGTGAACCCAGGTCAAGTAGGTAATTTTAAGTTCTAACTATAATTTTAGCAAGTAAACGATACTCCTATAATCTGTTTTGGAGGTTTTGCTTATAGCATCAATTCCGTTTTTGTAGCAAATAAAAAAATTACCTTTTTTAAACACTAATGAATATTTCAAAGATCATTCATGTATTTACAATTTGGTCATAACAAATCATATGAGTATCACTACCTTCTTAAAAACAAGCTCGAATTTAGATCAGCAGAATTTTTCAGTACGATGTGCCTTATGATTTGTATGAGGTGTCATCTAATTTTAACTTAAATTAAATTGCATGCGCTGCACACACGAGTCCAAAAATACCACCATTACACAGCATGAATGTTAAAGTTTCAGAAAACATTTATTTTGTTTAAACAATAAAGTTATGCAGATTTTTCACAAATTATTTATATTAAACAGTAACGAGGGTCTAGGATAGACTTAAGACAATGTAGCAGCAGTTATCGCAAAGCTAAAAATGTTAATGGAAAATGCGCAATAGCAATGGTAATGTTTAAACTCCATGCAGAAGAGTTTAGCTGTTGATAGGCTAAATTTGTTTAAGTGTATCAATGTTTTGTATACCTTTAGTTGTGAGTTGTATTTTCAGTGCCTTCCTGACAACATCTTGTGAATATCCCATACCGAGGACTGTTTTGACTTTATCAGTGTCCATTATATATACCCCTTATTTCACGAGGTTCAACCATATAGTCTACACCAGGGAGATTAGTTGAACTATAGCCTGGGACTCTAAGTATATAAGAAGAACAACATTAACTGAATGAAGACCACGTGTGCAACTAGAATCCTTCACTGTACATGGTAGTAAAGCTTTTCTGATCACATTTTTCCGCATTTGGTCTACAGGGAGCGACAATCCTGCTTTGGTCAAATACAAAACGAACATTATTGTCAGTAAAGGACTCCATTAACAATTCCTGCTTTTCGATGAAACGATATAATGTTGAAAGAGAGTTTGGAAATGTATCAAGTAAAATTAGGTGTTCTACAAACATCAATTCTTTATGCGTCCATGTACTGCATGCTAAGTTAGTATGCACATCTCAATTGTTTTCCAAGTCTCACTCTGGTTGATTCATACGTTAATATTCTCTATCTTGAATCGACAATCACTTTCATCTGCTTTTATTAACGTAAATCATTAAAGATCCAATTTGTTGCCTGCATTGCACACAGCAACTGTCATTTCTTGACAGAATACTAAATTCCTACAGTTTCAACTATTAATTCGATTTACCTTTTCTAGCCTCATCTTTTCCTCTGTGTTTAACAGTGACAGGAAATCAAGAACATCTGCAGTTGGTATCACTTTCTTGGGATCTGTCCACATAATATACTGCAGTGGATGTAGTTGTGACATTGCTGAACCACCATCAAGTACACTCGCACGCGCGCCCGCGCGGCCATGCCACAAACTGAGCTGCCCTAAAATATGTCTCAGAATCCAGCAACTTAAGGTTATGCGTAAAGCGCAAGGTATCCGCAGGTCCTTCAAAAACTTCTGATTCGGCTAATGCCTTTAACAGGAGTCTGGAAAATATAAACATCAAAATATGCAGGTAACTTATCTTATTAATTATAATATCGTGAATCATCAGACTGAAAATGAGGTAAATGTTTAGTGTTAATTAAAATCAATTACACTCTTGAGTAATAAGTTATGATCATTATTACTCGTTGTCTCAACATCCAGAAATTACTTGTAGAGAGGCAAAATGTAACATTTGAACAACAAAATATATGTTGAAGTATAAAAAAGATAAATTATGATTTTGCAAAAATGTTTCCACTGTGGTAACAGATCTTTTTTTACCTAAAAACTTCTCTTTTCGGACCACCCTGATCACACGCAATCTCCCCTGAACATTCTAATTTTGGTGTTTTAACGAAAGAGAACCCCTCTCTTTCTATAGCCTCCTTTGCAGACTTCAGAATTTTCTTCCTCCTTACAATGATCTCTTCAACCAAATTAACAACAGCTAAAGTATGAAATTAATTTTTAAACAAAGAAAAATAAGTGTCCTGCACTTCTTTCCAAATTGCGTAATAATCAAAATGCTACTTATGTACATGTTTACTAAATATATAAACCTAGTAATAAAAAATATTCTTTATTTAAAAAATATATATGCTTTTAATTTTTTTTCAAGTAGTAACAGTTTTCAAGTGTCAGCGAGTATTCAAGGCGAAACTAAAACATTTCAATTTAACTACTATGCTGTTTCTAACATGTATAACACTTGTACAATATTACTAACTGTGTTTATTAAAATGAATACAAAATGACAACATGATGTAGTATGGCAAGTTGTATCATACCTTAAGTGACAAAAGAAGTCAGACAAAAGAATTTAATTTGTTAATTCTTACCTTGCCATGAAACTAAAAGTGGCACTATATCTACAGCATCTACAGCATCTACATAATCTTCTTTTCTGAAAAGTTCATGATTAATGTTAAATTTGAAGATTCACCTATAGCACTCATAAAATTACAACAAGAAATTCCGTCTACAAAACAGAATTTATAATCACAAATAACACACAGTTGGATGTGACAATAACCATTAATAGCAAGGTAAAATTTACTGCACTAACAAGTTTGCTGAAAATCACATGTTACAAAGTATTACAACATATCATGCAATACAAGGATACCTGTTATTCTGATCTTCACCTGTTGTTCCCTCGTCCTTTGAACTTTTAAATGTCCAATCATCATCATCTTCATCTTGATCATCTCCAACAGCCATCACATATGCAGCATAACTACAAAATAAATGGATTCCAGGTTCATGTGATCTGAGTAGTAGTTAAATATAAACACGTACAGCTGTACAAGTATTAGTTGTGCCCAAAAACTAACAATATAAGTGTGATCCCTGACAGCTACAAATCCAGTCTGAATAAATCCATCCGTTACTGTTCCGTTAGTGTTCTGTACCTTGTCAACTAACGCTTGGGCTTAACCATGCATAGTCAATTGTTGTTATATTCTTTCCATTTAACAAGAGCAACATAAATTCATCAGTAAAGTTTTCCCAACTGAGATAAGCTGCAAATCACAGACTATCATGAAAGTATAAACCCCATGCCAGTATAAACTTTACTACACTGGTAAGCAGAACCAAGTTAAGAGTAAAATAAGGAGTATACACAGCAGAACTAGATGGGAGAAACTTAATACATAATAAAAGGTATAAACTCCATGCCAGCATAAACGTATACACTTATATAACTATGTATGAAAGACAAACAACTTTATGCACTATAATAACCAGTTCAATAAGCAGTAGAGTTCACTTACTGAGGCATGAGCTTGCCTAGAATCTGCAGCAGCAGAAGTACGTACTGGCTTTTTGGCTTTGTTGGCTGGAGCTAGGACTACCTCTGAAAATAACAAGATATTTGTCATGTCTAATACCAATCAAATGTATGTTTCTAACATTCAATTTTGTTTTTACATTCAAAAAGAATAGAATACATCATGCATTATAATCTGTAACTTTCTTTATTAATTGTCATAAGCAATCTGAAGAGATAGACATGTAAAAGTATACATTTTTGCAAAAGTAACACTTTAATGTTGATGAATCCAAAGAAAGAAAGTTGAAAATAAATTTCATGATCTGAAAAGCGTGCATTTTGGT
>JAOXYB010057634.1:0-10979 GCA_028565635.1 Phoronis ovalis
AGACGGTGCCCTGTGGTACACCGGAAGTTACAGGGCAGGGTTCAGACACTTTGCCATTAATGGCGACCCTCTGAATTGAGTATTGATTTATTTACTAGCATATCCTTTAAGTTAATACATTTATGCAATTTATATTGTGCATTTTAATATTTACAAAACTGATCTTCATTAAAGTCTGCGATGATTACAAACATAACTAGATTGAGTAGTGTCGCATGGCGACACCAAGTATGTAGTTAGGACTTCCAACACAAAGTTTTTGAAGTCACTTGAATTCAAGATGGCTGCCAAAGTTTCCACAATTTTCATCTCCTGGACCTAGCAAACACTTTGATCCAAGTTTCGTTAAAATTTGTCCAGTACTTTCCATGTTATCAAAGAATATGTTTTTGTGCTCTCTCTCTTTTTTAAGTATTTAATAAAACAGGAAAGTTGGTAGTACTAGCTGAGACTTATAACTAGTTAGTTCGTTCGTTATGATATTCCCAGGTGGTAGCACCTTGATTTGGTGCTGTCAGTGCCTCCTACTATAGAATCGTTCAGTGTGTAGTTATATTAGTTTGAGTATATTTTAAACAAGAAGTACGTTGAAACTCGTGAATATATGTCTTCCAATATTATTGTAGGAAGCCATAATTAACATATTACATATTGACATAAGTGCATGCAAGCATCTAACTTATTTAGTAAAACTTTACTGTTACATGTACAAGTAGTTCTTTAAATTTTAATAAAACAGAGCCTGTAGTAGGTACACTGATTGGTGTATGTCTCTAGTATATTACTAACACCTGATCCTCATGTACTCATTGGAATTTCAAGACTAATCTTTTCCGGAATTACAGAGCCTGCACGCTTTTTCTTCTTCTCAGTCTTTGCTGCTACTGCCCTGTTATCTGTAATACCTAAGATATGAGCCATATATTTTACTTTGTCCTTGACCTCTTCTTGCATTAAGTCCAAGCACATGGCTACTAGTGCTAATCCTAAGAACACGTAAAGCGTACACGAAACAAGTTTTTGCGTTACATCATAACCTCCTGCTTCCAAACCTGGTACTAAATCTCCAAGTCCTATCGTTGTTAAAGTGATAAAACAGAAATAGGAACCATCTATATATCCCCAATTTTCCCACAATGAAAATAGCATTGCACCTCCAAATATATAAAGTCCCATGACGACCAGACTTAATGATAACGGTACTGGCTTGGTTTTGTATAACCCTGCCCACTCTGATGATGTATATTTCACTAAGGTTTTCCTTTGCGGTATTTCAACTTTAATTACATTCATAGCGTGCTTAGCATTATTATTCATTGAATATATTGTTCTCCTTCTTGATCTTCTGAAAGGTAATGTCTTTCGACTTTTTAATTTATTCTTGCACCAAATGTTAGGAAGAGGTACTTCGGTTTGGTGAGCTATCAGCGGCAAATCTTGGCAATATTCGGTACAATTTATTGTAAATTTATTGTGTCTACTCATTGTTGTTGCACGCAGTTTCCTTTTTCTTGACTCTTTCAGTTGCATGCTATAATCACCATATGGTCTACCAATTGGGTAATTAGGTCCGTTTCCTGGCATGTCTCTACACAGCGCACACTCAATCTCAAGTAAATCAAATGATGGTGCAGCACTATCTACGACATTGCTGTTTTTGTTTGTTGTATCCCAACTTTTGCGTTCACCATCAACTCTGGATGTACTTTCGTGTTTCATTTTACTGATGCTTTCTTTGAGTCTATTTCTATTATCTCCTAACATAGCGCTATCAATTATTTCCTTAATCTTGTGGTTTGCAGACGAAACCTCGTTAAATGGTGTTCTACTGATCCTTTTGCTTGATAATTTGTTTTCATGGGATGTATCTTTTTTATTTGCGTTATTATTCAAATTGCCTTTTATTATTAAGTTGCACTGTGCACTCCCACGATTACTTATATTTGTAAGCAACGTTTCTCTTTTGACGTTATTGCTATTGTTTGTGCTACCAATTCCCATCGATGTTTGGCTTTTAGTCGTAGTATCATTTTCGGTATATATACTTTCGTTGCTGGTGAGATTATTTTGTGACGTGTCACTGTTCTCATTGCTTTCGGACGAAGTACTCTTAACCGATTCAGTCTCCTTTTCAAGAGACTTGGAACTTCCATCAGAGAGTGAGTGAATAGTACTTGTTTCTTCTGAAGATAAATCAGACAATTCATCCCAGGACATAACTGCTTCTGAATCAATTGATGCCAGCGAGTTTCTATTCTTTTCTTTTTTCTTATTAATATTTCTTCCCGTTATCGATTTTGACGTAACACTTTTAATTTTGTTTGGACTTTTAGGGATTACTGATGGTGACACTTCTAGACATTCCGATTCCCTTGACTGTACACTTTTTCCTTTGTTTTGGCTTTGGTAGGTTTTTGTCATCGCTTCTGGTGACACTTCTTGAGATGGAAAAAGGCCTTGATATTCTGCTGGAAGTGGTACATGAAGACCTGGCCTGTCCTTATATCGTGCGCTACTCTTATATAGTGCACTTTGATGCTTATCTTTTTCTAGTTCTTTTCTTGTCTTAGGTCGTCTTGGGTCGTACACTGTATCACACGGACAACATTTACCACAGCATAGCCTGTGGTAGCAATATCGAAATACATTAGCCATAAATGTTCCCATATTTGTAAGATACAGCAAAGCAATAGGTATGCCAACCACGGAATAAAATATAGTTACAGCTCTTCCAGACGAAGTAACTGGTGAAACATTTCCATATCCTACGGAAATAATCAAGCAGATTTCCCAAATGTTTGCTTTAAATGTTAAGAAGCGATCAGGTTTCACAGAGGTCGTTGTGATGGCTTTAGAAGTTATTTTGGTGGCGAAGAGTCAGTCGAGAGTAATAATTTCCTTTTTTGCATTTAAAGTGCGACATCTCTTGGTAACCATCCAGGGGTCTTTTAAATTTCAAGGGCATTTTTTTGATTTGCTTAAAATATTCAGAGTTAGACAGAAGTCATTATGATCATTATGATGACCACATTGGATATTCAGGTGTCACTAAAATGTCAGATTTTTACTTGGAAAGCGAGTTACAAGTTAAACTGTGATTTGAGGTGTTCAAATCATTTAATGGTCATATATGGGTCAATATGTAAACAGGGACATTCTTAAAATTGATAAACGGTCAGTTGGAGAAAATGCAAAAGTCAGTAAGGCCAGACCAAAAAGAAACCTTGTTTAACCGGCGCGACCGCTTCAAATTTCTTTTTTATTACTTGTATATTTTTAGTTTCTGTTTCACACCAAAACAAACCGGACTGATTCGGATTTTAAGGGCTTTCGGCCGTTAGACACTTCTTATAAAATAAATAAAGGAACACTCGACCGAATCGGTTTTTAAAGGTTTTCGCCAGTTTAACAACTTATCTTTTTGGTGTGGCATAACATATTAATTTCAGCGAGTCTTCTTTTTTCTATTAACAGTCCATATAAAAAATTGTTCATGCATATATTTCAGTTTGCATACTACACCAGAACCCAAAGCTATGCCAAATCAAAATTTCGGGTTACGATAAGATGTGCACTGACTGCCGCAGATCATTTTATCACCTAACCTCACTCTATACAAAGTAGCTAACAATCTTACCTATCGTTGTCATAACAGTTAAACTGAAAAGTAAAGATCCGGCGAAAGTCCACTTTTGTTTCGATATTTCTCCAGGCAAGTTTCCGTCCCATCCGTCGGATGCTAAATTATAAAGCTTTCTTTCAAAATCCCCTAACACAATGTTCACATCTGCTGTCCAGTTTGCTTTAGGTGTCTTCGGAGTTTGCACTTTCCATAATTCTTCTAAGGTAGTTTTCCTGAGTTTACTAGCATCTTGTTTTAATTTTTCCAAAACATCAAGCTCATGTTTTGCTTCCAATTCAACAAATATAAGTCCACCAGCGATCGTATATAAAATTACTAATATACATAAGCCTATAGTTGAGAAAAGAAACTGTGCACACATTTTAATATAATTCCAACATTTTGTTTTAATAGTTTGCTTCTTGGGAGAGTCATTTTCGTCACGTTTGTCGTCGTCGTCGTCCAATACAGCTACCATATACGGAGAGGCACCCTGTTTCCCGGGATTCATGCTTGGAGCCGAGTCTGTTCACTTTGGTTGCTGTATTAATGCATGTAGGATTGTGATGGTGTTATTAGAACACAATAAGGATAATGTAGTTTGATGGAAGCCAGTCCTTGGTCGTGCAGGGTTTTGCACTAAATAAATAACCAAAGAAGTTGGCGAAGTCACACTAAACGCGATAGTTCTTGTAGTTACACAAATTCAGCAAGAAGGTGGAAGGATGCATTTGCCTTCGCTTTCTTTAAAAAAGCTAATTATTTAATAACTAGTATAACACAAAACATTTGTCACAGTTCGTTACGCATAAAGATTTCTACTATAATAAACTTTACTCATATGTCTTCCTTGTAGTGAACCTGGTCCTGTAATATTTCTGTTTTCAGTTTTTTTTTTAGCATCAACGGTTGTTGTGCCATTCCCGCTCTCTTGCTGTCAGATGTCATTGATGCGCTTTGTAATATCGTTGTGTAACGCTGAATACAACTTCTTTGCCGCAATATGACGCGAATCTTCACATGTTGTAAATTACATAAAACTGAAATTTCTGCATGGGTATCAGGTCTAATCGCCGGCCAAATCAGAAGATAGCGTGCTAAAGTGTAATGTTAGCGCTAATGCGTAACAAAAAATTAAGCACTGACACGCAGTTTCATTTATACTATATATAAAGCAGAAGCACGACCGTTCCTTAAGGTACTGCACGAAGGTTTAATGAAAGCGTTAATGCAATACTAGCAAAATCAAATCACATGCATTGTTAAGTTATCGAAAAATTTGTCATTTGCTGCGGTTTGTTTTTACCCGTTGTAAAGGCTTACCAGCACTCGTGCGCCTTACAAAATATCGTGCGTTAATCAGTTTATAAATGTTCCATATGCGTTTTATCTATCACAACATTAGCATTAAACACTGTTTTAAACTTCAGATGTCAACCCATTAAGTGCCAACATTTTTGAATCCGCCAACTTTTTTGATACTGCCTACTTTTTTTGATACTGTCAACTTTTCTGATATTGCTAGTTTTTTGAGATCATATTATATCAAATATAAATAAAAGAAGGTTTGCAACTTCAAACTAAATGTTTCCAAGTGCAAAGATGTCCTATAGGTGACTTTTTTGCAACCACGTGAAAAGATTTTTAAATACCCTTGGTTTCTGCAGACTAGTAAAGCTTGTTCTAGTGACTTCTTAAAGGTTACAAACTTTTAATTTGAATAAGAACATTTACACTAAAAGTACTTTATAGGTAACTATAAAATAATATAGTAAAATAGTATAGTAATAACTTCAGTCAAGGGCTATACGTTTACAACGCCGTGTTATAATCCTCGAATGATCGAGGGAAGGATGTAATAGAAGATAGACGGATAGTTACCCTCAAGTTACATGTGCCTCTGGTTCTGAAGTGAACCCTGACAGCTGGGGGTCTTATTTGTTCTAAAAATATTTTATTGACTTTACACAATTATATACATGTACAATTTGTATGTATGTGTGAATAAAACCAATGCACACGTGTAATATAAAAAGATAATTATAAACATTATGCTATTTATACTTATAACACCTGGTTCGTTTTAAAATCTCAATCACAAGTCTGCCGGAGTTTCAGCCCGGCATATGATATAAACTTTTTAAAAACCATATGCTTTATTAAGATAGGACTCCCAACAATTCAAGACGATTAAACACGTGTGCATATAACTGTAAAAAGGTAATGTAAATTTTGCTATATGAGGCTTGCTGTCCTACAAAGACGTGTATTTCAGAAGTAATAATTGAATCGACTTTCTTAGAGAAGCTTAGAACTATCTCACTTTCTTCCTGACGATATTTTTATATGCAGAATGCTACTTAAAGAATTTGCTTTGTAAAAACACACATTTGTTAAAGAATTTAAAGACGTAAAATAGTCGCCACATTGCATTCTTTGCTTTGCCATTTTCTTGTGACAATCGTATATTTACTGGCCATGAAATGGCGCACTTGCTGATCTCCCATCCTGATATGACGGAAATGAAGTTTGCCTAGCTAGCCGTGAATCAGTACCACTGACAATGTTCCTTGAACCACTGTGGACGGTAATAGACGACGTAGAAGATGTAAGCGGAGACATTACTGCATACAGTTCACGAGATACCCATGCTGGCCAATTCTCAATGGAGAAACCAGTATTTCGGAGTCTGATATACAGTTCCTATAAAATAACAAAATATACCTGTCTATAGGCCACTAGGGCATCTAGATTTAATTCCCCCAATGCATAACTCATGTATTGATTATTACCTTTTATATACCTGTGATTAGGACTAACAAAAGTTATCGTGGCCCTCAGGGATGGCCAATATCCACCAATAAGGAGGACACTCGTGTTGCATGGCCCCAGTTGGTTGGACTCGCACCATCAGCTGGTCCACGGACACGGACAGTATCACTTCGAATTAAATACAGACCTTTTATATCCCGGTTACAGGCCGTGTTCCGTGCTGGATATATCATATAACATATACTTTCAAGTGTAAAGCTTTGTGTGGTAACAAATCTCATCATTAATCATAGTGTACTGCACTAACCTGTGGATCCAATCTGTTAACAAAATCTACCTTTCCTTGCTTTATAGCCATACTGAGCTTGACTCCAAGTACCAAAGAGTAGAAATATTTCTGTAAAAGATTGACAGCTTTTTCATTCTATATTCTGATCAAACATGTTACTTTTAAAATACTTTCTGTTTTATTACTTTAACAACCACAGTGCGACATTCGGTGAGACATGCCATGGACCAAAACTGAATCTTACTATTAAGCAAAGACAACTCTCAGCGTTATCAAAGATGATTCCTGTCTGAAATATTAAAAAAAATAATTCCAAAAGTCAGTCAAGAAGATTTATCGCTGTTTCAGAAAGAAAGTACGTTTTTTTTCTTTTGTTTCTTTTTACTCATTGAACGATTGGAATTGATCATAAAATCCGCATTCATCCACAAAAGTACCTCTTCAGTCATGTTGTTATATTCTTGTAAATCTTGAAGTCTTCTGTTCAAATCATTTATTGTGAAGTCTCTTGATTGTACATCATGCTGATATCGGGTTTTGAGATGATTCAGTTCTCCCCTTAGCAGCTCTACGTCATTCTGCCTCGTCTGAAATTATTCAGGTAAAATTATCGCATTTTTGAGGTGTCATTATTTCAATTACATTTACACTCTAAGGTATAATCTTTAATGAATTTGATAACATAAGGTTTTAACAGAATAATGTGCGCTAAATTTCACACATTGCCAACAATTTTTAATACAGAATTACTCTCATAGTTTCCAAGAAGACTGCCGAAAATCGTACGTTATCTTAAAATTGAAATATTGGTTCGCCTTTTTCGCTGCATTCATGGACCATACTTCGGCAAATGGATTTCGATCATCTTATTATAAATATTCACCTAGTTTCGGTATACGTACAAATACAATACAATTAATACGATTAAATCAACAGCGTACATAACAATCAAGAGAGGCCATAGTACACTGTCCAAGAAGTCGTGATGATATTAAAAGCTTAATTTATGATAACATTATTTCACACTCAATACTTCAAGTAAACATTTTTTATTAAACAATAAATAAATTTACAGGAATATTAGGGAAAGTAATAAAAGCGTAACTTTTATCCTAGTTTTATAAAAGGACTAGTAAGACATACTATATGTACATGTACCTGTAGTTGCTTTTCGTACTTCATCATATTTTTAGAGACATGTAAAAGCTCTTTTTGTAAACCTTCTAAAGTTCCACGATGAATACTCTGCATTTTCAAATTAGCCTCTCCAATACCCTAAAAAGGTAGATTATATAAGTCATGACATAACTATGTTGACAGTATATGAAATATGCAAATATCGCTTGTAGACACCAATTCTGACCCATAACTGATAAATTACTGAGTGTTTGAAATAACATTTGGGAGCGGAAATCAATGTTACGTGAGAAAGATTTGCCGCGGCATATGTGACATTCTCTTTTAAAGCTTATTTGTGACAGATTTTTAAATTTAATAAGAAGCATTGTGGAATTTGTGAATATCTATAAAATTAATCAAGTTTTACTGACCTCTTTGAGGTGTCTTGCCTGTTGAGGGACGGCTTCTGATGCTTTGACTTCAAATGTCCTTCCACCAATATTTACATTAACATTTGGTAGTTCATTGAAAGCATTAAGTAACTGTCCGAGTCGTTGGTCAACTTCAGCCTGCATTGCTTCATACTGCAACATCTAAAAACCAGCAACTTCCGTTATTGCACTAACCAATCTCACGGTTGATAAAAGAAATATAACGTACAGCTAGCTACCGTAAAAAAATAATTTAGCTGTCAATTACCGATACAAGTTACGGACTGATTGTTTCTCCTCTGGTATAAGCCCTAACCATATATGAGATTCACTGATAACGGATGTAGGTACCTTTTCCTTGTATTCAACATTTCTAGTCTTTTTTTCTTGTTCCATTATTTCGGCCTCCATAGCTCTCTCGTTTTCAATGTCTTGCTTCTTCTTTTTCATTTCTTCTATAACTTGACGTTCACGTTCTTGAGCTTCGATTAGCGCGCGGCGTAAATTCTAAACAAAATTAACTTTTTTTTGTTAAATTAATATATGTAGATTATGTGGAATACATAAACAGCGACAGTACGAACCTCAGATTCTATCTAGATCTGATGTCACGAATCAAATCTGACTACAAACAATAAGAAGTGCGTGTCTTCATGCAGTTATAAGGAATTGCGACCGGGCTCACAAAGCAAATGTTTCTATCTAGTTGTTCTAGATTTTCATTATCCATCAAAACACGTACTAACTGCAAAAAGTAAAGAAAACCTGCTTCACATTTGTATGTTGACTACTAATGTAGCATTACAATGCAGTGTCAATTGTAGTGTGTGCGTATCCACAACTTTAGTTTTCAGGAATGGTAATATTAGAGGTCTTTTAAAGAAATTCGAAAGTTTGTATAAATAATGTACCGTGTTTTCTTCTTCCAACTGTCTCTGTCTAGTTATCCTTCCATCGTCTTCACGTGCATGATGTGGTCCGCTTCTAATATCTTCAAGCTCTCGTTTTAATGCTTCTATTTCAACTTCTGCATCTCCGAGTTGCTTTCTTATGTCTATCACTGAATGCTCTAGGGCACTGGAGTAATACTTAAAAAATACAAAATATTTGGATGATTGATGGAACTGACACGTGTGTATGTTTACCTTCGTGAAGAATTGCGTCTCTCTCATATAACAACTTCATTTGTACCTCAATTCTGATGAACAATGTAAGCAAAGTTTTAATGTTTTGGCAGAACCATTTAGAATCATGAATTATCATTCTGAGGAACTTATTTAATCAAGCCTTTGTGATGAATCCTACAAGGAAATTTGAAGTTGTGGATGCCATACAACATTTACGGTTCACTTAGATTTTATGACACAATGCGTACTCAAAACTGGTGTCCTCATTTTCGTAAGGAAACAGGAAGAAGCAGACATATTTACCAAACTCGTTTCCAAATCCTCGTGTGGTTCCGGTGGATTGTTAATACGAAGAAATTTATTAACCGGATCACTACGAGCTATCTCCCGATGTGCCAAGACATTCATAAGAAATTGCTCCAAACTTTTCTGACGTCTCAAAATGAATTCTGAAAAAATATGACGCGTGATTGAAAATTTAGTACACACTGATAAAATCTATAATAAAGGCAGGTAACTGCTCCTATGGTCCTGAATGGAAGTATTAAACAAGCAAGGGTTAGAAAAATGTATTTACAAATTATTACATGTCAAATCGAAAAAAAAATAAGTTCTAATCAAAAAAATATTTATATTAAGTTCAAAAAGAAGGCCGTGAAATGTTAAATGCAGATTCAATATGCGAGAATATCAAAACTGGCAGGAAACAATAAAGTTTCAATAAATGAAATATTTAAGTACTCACCTGGATCAAAATTGTTCCGAAACCATCTTCTTGGAGGTAAATTTAATTGAAAGAGTGGAAAATGCTTCCGAAGCTAGAAAGAAAATAAACTCCATATAATTAGCATCAAATCTGGAATTTAAATAAATCTATGTCTTCAATATATGCACCACATTCAGTTAGCTACATGTACATTGCTAAGGAAGTGTTTAACCCAATAAAAATAATTTGAAATAACAGTTTTGAAATGAATACGACATTTTTTAACAGCATAGAAGCCCTTTCTTTATAGATTCTTTCTGTGCAGTGTACTGAAGTCTGTATTACAATAACCATCCTCGAAGATTCACATTTGTTTTAAATATTTGCATTCACATTCTTTTGCTTTGGTTGGAAAAAAACACTTGTGAGTAATCACTTTTTTATTAAGAAGAGAAAAATCGGTAAATCTTCTTAGAACAATCCACTCTTTGTTTCCCACAACTATTTGCAATTTGTAAACCTACAATAAGAAATTAAATATACAAAAATGAAGACTACTAGATAGAATTATGTAAAGAGTGACAAAACAGAGTACAAGGATTGCTCAACTATACACCATACAGCCAGCACGGTGTATAAATACAGTATAAAATGTAAAAAAAATCCGATTCTATAGAAAATTATCAAGACGTTCCAGTCCAGATCTCAGTTTTTTAGTGGTAATAATTTAAGAATCTCACAAAAATATATCCATCAACATATTTTTAAAAATAAACTACAAACGGTGCGTACATACATAACGAATGATCCGATCGAAACTAGAGACGAGCACTATATATTCTTTCATACTTACAGTAAATCTGTCTCTTGCCTCCATTATATCTCTTCCAATTATTCCCACTTGAAATCCATT
>JAOXYB010057645.1:0-10978 GCA_028565635.1 Phoronis ovalis
TTTCATACATTTTACACAATAGTTTGAAAATACCATTATGACATAGCTTGAATGTTAAAGTTTTAGAAAACATCTCTGAGTGAAAAAAATGTAATTTGTATTTTTCAGGAATTTTTATTTAAACAGTGACGAGGGTCCTGTTTAGCTTTAAATACACAGGTATGACAACATGACAGAAGTGTGGTGTAAAGCCAAAAATCATTTCAAATGTAATATGTTTACTAGTTACGGGCTAATAAGTGGGATTCTGGGAACCTAGCTGACACTAGATGGCTTCATTTGACAGTTATAATGGGTTTCCTGTTATAATGTAATGTTTATGAAGTGGAAGTGGACTTATTCCTGTCCTACAAGAAATGCAGTTTCAAAAAATTACTAGTTCTGAAAATAGCATCTAAATTGAAAGATGGTTAATCTCACTTGTACACTGTCTAACATACTCAGTCTGTGTTACTGTTATTAACAGTCTGAACTATCTACATATTTATTTACAAAAGATCCCTAGATATGAACCAGTCCATATATAGGTATTGCCAGCTACCACACATAATCCTATGCACATACAAAATATTTGTATTCAAAGATTGTATTGTTGTGTGCTCTGATTGTTACTTAGGCACATTCAAATTTGTTTATCACCAAATCTTTTCTATGGGCACATATAAATAAAAAAAGTATTAGCTATGTTGGATATGTACAGCACATGCATCAATTTTTGCCAAAAGGCAAACACTCGTTCATTCTACAAAGACTTGAACATTACAAAAGTATCATTATAGGAATTTAACAACACAATGAATTCATCACATTCATATTCAAAAAAGCTTGTTTCGTGGAAGTATCTTTAATTAGAACCAGATGTGTTTTAACACATCTATCAGACTAGCGATAATAAAGGGATATTCAGCATAGCGAGATTAGAAATAATCTTCACAAAGACGTCAAAGTCTAATATGTAAACATACACTAATAACTGCCGCATTAGCTCTAATGACATATTAATGAATATTTATGTTTATGCATATTTACGATTGAGACTGTTCTGTGATAATATCCAAAAGTAGATTACAAATGCTAAGCCTTGTGAATAAGGCTCTGCATATCTTGGAAACTATACAACACTACTTGTTGCCTTGGATATCGGATTCAACACAGAATTGTCTGTTTTGAAACTTAAAAATTCTTTTAACGCTTTTAAGCAGCTGCCTTGCATATAAGAAAGTTAAGATTGGTATAGAGTTCTTTTACTTTTTCCAAAACCTGCTCCTACAAGTCTTGTGGTTTATGCATCATGCTTTCCGAATATTGTACCTACACACAAAATGTTACACCTGGAACATTTGTTGACTAGATGAGAATTTTGGGATGTTGGCACCATTATGCAGAACTCATGATTACAACTACGACAGATTATGCAATAATAAAAAAAGCTTGTAATTACAAACGTAGAATATCATAATAATAGCCTTACCTGTTCTGGTGTTCCTCTACATATTTTTGTGTGGTGTCGTCAGCCTGTATGTGTTGTGCCAAGTATAACATTGCAGCAAAAGCAACACCACTTTAGGACATGTCGTGCATTATGACATCCTGAAGGGTGATAAGGGAAAACCTGCTGTCACATCTGTCCACACTTTTTTCTTAATAAATATTGAATTTTGTTTCTTGTAAACAGCTCTCTAAAATCAATACAGCTGAATGTGACTGGGGTCATACTCGGGCATTTAGGAGCATTTGTAAATCAAATAAATATTTGCAATATCTCCAACACATCTAAAGTTAGAACATTGACTCACAAGCTATATTGCTGCTGTCATTTCCTGTCATGTCACATTTTTGGAGATCGTTACCTGTTGTCCAGTCTATTTATCAATGTGTTGTAACTACACAAATGATGACCGAATTCATAAATAACTACATACTGTGCGCAAGATATGGTTCACAAAAAATATTACTTATAAGGCACAATCAAAGCTGGTTTCCGGGTGACTCAGATACCTCAATTTTATGTTTCATTGAATACTTTTAAAAATGGCAGATTGTGTAAAAGCTTTCCGTAAGCGCTGTGTATATAAATATTAAAATACAGAGCCTTTCTTAATCTGAAATTCCTTGCCTCTCTTTTCCTTGACATAAATACATTATTACCTTTGCCAGTCTGATTTGTAATGTTCCTTAGGTACTGTATCTTTTGATATAGTGATATAACATGGTTAACCTCAATACCACTCCTCTATATATAATATCAGTCTTTGTAAGCATTAACCAATTATAATGTAGTACTTAATCACTTTATGCAAAAAAAAAATACTTTGAAAGTGTGACGAACCAGGCAACTTCTACACAAATTATGGCAAATAAAAGTTTACAGTCATGGCTGCATGAGGGTATTTAATTCAGCGATCCTAGCTTTCTGCGTGCTATAATCTGGAGGTGATGAGTGTTTGAATAATTAAATTGTCACATAAGGGATGTTATTGACAACTGTTGTTAAAGAGTTGCTATTCTGGCATAAAATAATGTACAAATTTAAATGTAAGACACAGTTTTGAAAAAAAAAAATGGTTTACAAGTACATTTATATGTTCTTGACATAACTATCAAATGTTTAATTTCCGTTAACCCTAGTTGTGTGAATTAATAAAAGTGGGTTTTTCAACATAATAGATGCACAGGTAAAAATGCAACAGGATACCCTCTGAACAACTAGGACAGTACCTTAAAAATAACACAAATAACCACTTTAATAATTATTTTCTGATTCTGCAGTACTGTGCACAGACTTGCCAGAGATGATCTCACATTTTAAAAATGGCAAATCATTGGTCTTGTGAACAATCTTCATTGGGAAGTTAAAGACATCGAATTGTTTTGTTCCTGTTTGCTTCACACATGGATATGTTTGCTGGTCCAATCTGCCCTGCATGTTTGAAAGTCTCGCCTTGTCTGATTTCATAAGTAAAGGGTGACAAATAACATGTGAACATGCTCTGTGGCTCTAAAATACATCCTGTCCATGCAAATAGTAGCGGTACAATATAAACATTGTGGTAACTTACACATGTGACACACCTAACAATAAATAAAATAGCAATTGTCTGATCCATCTTGCATTGACTGCAACAGGCTGTAAAGGACTAGTCTTAAGAACTATCATATTTTGTGTAATAAATGATGCTTCATCATGAAACATGGGTTATTTACTTGAAAGTTAAAAACAATATTTATTGCACAAGTTAACATTTTGATGTACCTTGCAAATGAATAACTACTGAACTTTGAAATGTATAAGAATGAAAACAGTAAATGACAATCCTGACTAGTGTCTGTGACTGGTGTTGGTACTGACAATATAAAACATGTAAAGAATGCTACTTGTTGTGTATGGTTATTCTGACATACAATATGTGTTTTAACTTCTGAAGGTTTTGTTCAAGAATAGTGAACAACTGAGATTTCATTCATGGTTGTTCCAGCCTTCCCCACTAGTACTACATGCATACCTAGCATACATTCAACAGAAATTGAAACTGACAGATCTTCAAAATGTCCAGTTGATATGCTATAATATAGTACAATACATCCACTCAATAATGTGTTTTTATATGTGCCCTATTTTTTAAAGTCAGATAAACATTTATAGTGTAATTGAAGGGTAGTTTGTATCTTTATAAAACTGGAAAAGGGGGGTTTTCTCAACTAGTGGAATAGCTGTGTGAAGATGCGACAAATCAGAAGAGAAACTACCAGGTTCTACACATACTCGGTGTTCTTCAATTGTTAACTACTCACACCAGATTCTACACATGCTGAGTTTTCTTGTAATTGTTAATTGCTCACACCATGTTCTTGTTTCTGTTTTTCTTGCAGTGGAAAGTACAAAGCAACTTTTGAGCTGATTTTCAAGTGTTGAGGAAAACAGTACTTTCAACACAGTTACAACCTACTTGCCACAGCAGCTTTTTTCTTAAATATCTTTTTAAAGGTAAAGACCACAAACTATATTCAACTATATCATTTTAAGACTCGACCTGTCATTAAAGTGCATAAAACAAGAACTAAGAGGACAGGGACTGTCCACTTTGAGGTATTTTAAAGGAATTTCCAAAATGAATTGAACAATTCATTCTGAAAATTAAGACTAAATGTGTGCACACTAAAATAGCATTTGGGGAACAGGATGGTACACATAATGCATTTCTTGATGACATCATATCAAAAATATGTTTGCATTTGTGTGGTTAAAAAAAACTTGCTTATTTCTAATCTTATACAATTGTCTGCATACTAAAATATTATATTTATACAAACACTTTGTAAAGGGATACTTAAACAAATAATTCAAGATTTTCACCCCTACCTTTTCTTATCACCAAGTTAAAAGATCTTACATCTGAGAAGCAAGCACCTGTTTGGGAATCACTGCACACACTTCTCTTTATAAAACTTTGCATTTTAGTGTTGAGATTATTGTATATCTGATAGTGGAAATGGATTTTGTGTTGTACCATGTAAGTGAATGCACACTAGTCTACTTTTAACTTAACATCACTAGGTGTTAAAGGTAATAGTGACTCTCATATAGCAACTAACAGCACACAAGAAGAATTTATGAATGGATTGAAGAACCTTTTAGAAATAATTCCTTTAAAATACATCTGAGTGATTAGTTTGTCATATTCGTGCTTGTTTATGCATTTTGAATGACTATGAATTGTCATAGCTGTCTTCTTGAGGCAGTGTTAAAATGCGACAACTGAGCAGCAACACCTTCCACTGTGCAAGCACTGCAAAGAGTTTTGTTGATGCAAACGTTGTTTTTGTTAAAAATACTTGGTATTTCATTTATGAGGAGCTGTATGAAAATAATTCGAGCATCACCACTTTAATCATTACTCATGTGACACCAAGCTCACATTATTTCAGCAGAGCTGTCCTACTGTTCTCAAGAATTGGTATAACATAGCATTTTTATCTTGCAACAACTTTCACCATATCATGCTCAAAACTGGGCAATTCATGAAGAAGTGTATAATTTTTGGATAGGAGGGAATTTCTATCAAATCAGTATTAATCTTAGGCACTCACATGGGGGTCTGAGGTGTCTACAAAATCCAAATGGTGTACATGTTCATAAACAAATGCTGATGTTGCATACAGTTCATCCACTGAAATAGAATTGAAACTACTCTTAAAATTCTATACTATTGTATTAATTAATTGCAAAAAAATCCATGATTTTTGTGAATAATAGAAATTTGAGATAACATTACCAAAGAGAATGTAGCAAATTAGGACAACTGCCCAGTTAACTTAAAAGCCAATCTGTATTTAAATGAGCTAACTTGTATTCATGGCACTTTCATATTATTCAGTGCACTCTAAACTCTGTCAACAGGTGGGATTGTGTCAAGATGTCGGTGATCATTAGACTACAGAGATTGCCTTGGTCAGCTAGTGCTTTAGACATAAGAAGATGCTTCAATGGGTTGTCAATTCCTGATGGCGGAGTTCATATAATTGGTGGTGAAAATGGCGATGCCTTCATTGCCTTTAGTAGTGACGAAGATGCCAGACTTGCCATGCAACGGGATGGTCAACGAATAAATGATTCTGCTATTAAATTATTGTTGAGTAGTAAAACCGAAATGCAAACTGTACTTTCTGTTGCAAAGAAAGAAAAGATACAAAACCGTCCCTCTGACCAAAATTTGCATTCTGTGCAAGTAGGTCAAAGTGAACATGTAATAAATGATCCTAGAAACAGAAACCTCCCACCTTATCCAAGGCATGATGAATATGCAGAACAATTTAGTGACAGAAACCGGTATAGTACTGTTTCTCACCGGGATACTGAATTTGTTGATCAACGAAAGGGTCCTCGGCATGAACATATGGGTCAGAATTTCCTCGATTCATTTCCGACTCGAGATGAACGGCATTTAACTGAGAGAAATCAACCTTTGAGGTCGGACATGCTCTCCCACCCTGACCCAACATTGCAATACGACAGGCCGAATGAAATACCACAGTTGAACATACATGGACAGCCTCACCAGATAACTGGTCTTAATGATTCCCGTGACATACCCTCAAATGAAAACTTTCCTACAAGCCAGTCTGCTCGTGACTTGAGTACGCAAGAACATAGACATATGCCTGACAGGGCGCCTCTCACCCAACCTAGAAGAAATGAAGCTGGTCCTCAGTATCAATCTCGTCATCCAAATGAACATTCATACTTCAACCGGACTACTGATGACCGGGAACAAATTCAAAGACAAGGTATGCAGCAAGATAGACATGAAATTTGGGGTCCAATTTCACAAGACCTATCTCCATCATCTCGAAGAACTGATCATATCTTAGAAAGACTCCCGCCACAAGAAGATCGTGCCTTTAAGAGAGGTCATCCTCAAAAGGATATAGGCCTAATACCTGGCTTTCATGATGATGAACGACGACTTGAGCGAAACCGTGGACAACATAGATTATTTGGTCACCCTGAGCATAGGCAAATGCCAGCAGGCTGTCATGAGAATAGTGATAGTTTTCCACAACGTAGAGGTACTTCACACACACAATTCGATCAAAAGAGAATGGGACCTGACGATGTTCGTAGGTCAAACTTTGGAGAAATAGATAAACCTAATAGAGAATTGAACCAACCAGTTAGAGGTCCAGATATTGCTAGAACTGTTCAAAACCGTAGAGACAGCTTGCCTGATCAGTTCCGCCAAGGCGGCCATAGGGAGGTACAGCACCCTAGAAAAGATGTAGAACACCTAGCAAACAGAGAGCCTCGTTTCGATCCTAGACATCCACAACACCCAAGGCCAGAACTTCTACACGAACGAATACCTCATGGCAATAATGATAACTTCCCACTCCCAAAAAATGATGTGCCAAATGAGCGTAACTTTCATGGGAGGAATGAACATCACCTTGGTCATTCTTTGCACGTAACATCTTCTAGAGGAAGTTTACTTGGAGCCCCGGGCGAGAGTCAAAGAGATAACAGAGATGATCCTAGAAATTTGCAACAGCCAAGAGATGGTGCACCTGGAGACTTCCATCAACAGGAACAACAAAGAGCTCCTATGCACAAAAATCGTTTTGAAAGAGAAGGGCCTCAACATCGTTTTCAAAGAGAAGGAATTCCAGGTGATCGAAATGATAGCCGATCAAGAGAAGATAGAGGTCACATGCTTTCAGGAGAAGATGCTCGCATGCAGCAAGGGCCAGCAGAGTTTCAATCTGTAGCTACAAGGGATGGATTGCTCGGCAAACGTCCGTTAATCAGAGGCCAAATCCACAAAGAACCACAAGAAAGGAATGAACCTCCAATTCAAAGAGAAGGAATGTTTTGGGAATTTCCACAGAACAGATATGATCCAATAGGTCGCCAGGAACCACAACAAAGAGATGGAATTCTTGGTGAGTTTCCCGGGAATCGACAGTTACCGACAAATACAGGACATCGAACAGATGGTATCCTAGGCGAATTTCCGCGTGACCATCCCATACAGCCGAATGTAGTAAATCAAGAAGTAGCACACCTGAGAGATGGGATACTTGGTGACTTTCCCATTCAAGGTAGAAGACCGGCTGACCATCCAGAACCATGTCATCATG
The DNA here is from genome assembly GCA_028565635.1 of Phoronis ovalis. NCBI lineage: Eukaryota > Metazoa > Phoronida > Phoronidae > Phoronis > Phoronis ovalis. Next base: position 7,636 of record JAOXYB010057645.1, read on the forward strand.
ACATCAGAAGAGAGGATAGTTTTATCCCAGAAAATGTTCGCCCTTTTCAAAACGCTCCTCCAAATGCTCGCAACTTTCCGCATCGTGATATTGCAGACCAAAGAGATTTAAGACAAATTGATATGGGACAGCATGACAGAAATCGATTTCCACAAAACATAAACTGGGAACGTAACATGCCTGTTGGCTTTTCTCGAGAGCAGTTTCAACAAGGAGATACTGACTTTATGCCTCGTGATAACCGTAGAGCAGACGAACGCGTGGATGATATGAGACAGCCTCGGCAGGAAGGTAACAGGGAATCATTGTTGGGACCTGGTCCTAGAAGACATGGTCGCTCGCCTGAAAGGCGTGCTGTGGATAGACGAGATCGAGATCCTAGACCCGAACAAGAAATCAGGGATTCCAAACGACAGAGAGAAGACAGAAATAGAGATTCACAGCCAAACGCAAAAAAAGCAGAAACGTGTATACAATTGAAGGGTCTTGCGGAGACTGCTACGTATTCGGATGTTGAACAGGTTTTTGCTGGATGCGGCATTAATGCTATTAAACTACTTAGTACAAGCAAAGATTGTCCTGCTGGAATTTGCTTTGTAAAATTTATAACTGAGGGTGACAGACGAAAAGCGTTGCAAAGAAATGGCTTGATTTATAAGAGTAGGTTTCTCCAGATAAATACTTGTTCTAATGAAGATTTTTATAAAGCTGACGAAGGACCTACTAGTAAACGTGACAGATTAGACTCTTCTAGTGCACAAACTGCAACCAGGATGGATTCTGGTGATAACGGTGGTTACTGGGTAGTTATTAGAAATTTGCCCGTAAGTGCTAATCGAAACAAAATTCTTAATTTGTTTAAAGATCATGATTATGTTAGAAAAAGTATATTTGCCGAGATAGACGTTCTGAATTTTTGTTTAGGTAATGCTTACCTGGAATTTACTAGCAGTGACAGTCGTAAGAAGGCGCTTAAACTTCACCGTCAAAGAGAAATTGATCGAAATGCTATTGATGTTATAGAAATCCCGTTTGAGGATATGCATCTCAGAATTCTTCAACATAAGGCTTGGCTTCGGAGTCAACACGAACTGAGTGAGAAAAGTAGCCCCCTCGCACTTTTACAACGCCAAACCTTTTGCGTCGAGATTAAAGGAATGTTATTTTCTGTTACCGATAGTGATATTGAAGATTTTTTCAGGGGTTTGCGAATTGTTCCAAGAGGTATTCACTATAGCAGAAAGGCTAATGGGTCTCATACTGGTATCGGGTATGTTGAGTTTCAATCGAAAAACGATTTCGAGCAAGCGTTAAGAAGAAACGGTCAGTTTATGGGTAAACGTTACATTCACGTCAGTTTGATTAATCGGAATGACATGATCCGTAAGCTTGATCTAGAGTCAAAATCCCAGTTTATATTCAGCGAATTTAGAGGTAAAACGGATGTTAAAGGTAAAGTTGATGATCGAGAGCGACGCAGTTCCAGTAAAAGTGAGAATCGAGTTGACAATGACTTGAACAGTCAGGCGAAAAGAGGTTGTGTTGTCGGTGTACAAAATTTACCAACTGAAACATCAGTTAAGGACATTCTCACTTTCTTCCGGCGCTATAATCCATTACCTGATAATACTATATTACATACGAAAGATGGAAAATTCGCTGGTGACGCCGTAGTTGGGTTTTCAAATGTAAAAGACACACAGTCAGCAATAAGAGACAAAAATAACCAGAAGATGGGTGGAAAAACTGTTCTTGTATATCTCAAATCTGACAAGTGACATGTTCAGTTGCATAAAATATGTCATAATGATTTATTACAAGTGTGTAATTACTTGATCCACAAATTACTATTTAATATTAACGGAAATGAGTGATTGGTAAAGGAATGTTGGTGATCGTTTTTTAAGATTTGTCGTTCGGGTTTGATGTATCACCAACCACGTGAATGTTATAGGCTTTCGTGTAGCCTACTGTTTGCATTGTAGGTAGTGTTGTAAAAAAATGTGTAGTTTTGAATATACTGATAGTGTGATGTCATTACAATTTGCGTCGATATGTGACAAGTTGTTACGTGACACATTATCGTGGCTGACTTTGTGTCTTGTTTTGTGACACTGTTGACTTAGGAAATGCAGAAGGATGTGGAGGTTTTATTACCTGTTCATTTTCTCTTCCTTATTTATATGTGGCATCACAAAATAAAGGAAAAGATGCTATGTAACAACCGTGCGTCATATCTGTGTGACAGCTACAATGTCTACTATCGTTCTTTGAACTTACATAAGTATTAGTGCAAGTAGGTAAGATCTGTTGAGTTTTAAAAAAAAATAGTTCGATATACGGTAATATAATCTTGTTTATGACTATATATTTCTCCACGGGAAAACCGTGCGACAATGAATTTACTGTCTTGCACGTCATAAGATAAAAGCTATTCACTATGTGAATCTTGCAAACAAAATTTAGTTTGTTTACAAAACGATTTAAATTCTAGTCAGCAAATTAAATTTTAAATGTTTTAATTCAGTTAATATTTTTAGAAGCAACGATATATGATTGACTATATACTGTATATGTTTTTATTATGAAATGGTAAACATGTCAACTTGTGTAGGCAGTTCTGGTTTCCTTAGATACAGGCCAGGTTATCGCTATTTCTGATTTAATCTGGCCTATTTTATGATTTGCTAATAATGTTTTGTGTAGCGTTCTTCATCTGTTTAGGAACCAGGCACATCATATGGGAAGCTTACATTTGTTAGTTACCTAACGGTTGAGTTTGGTAAATCTGTTATCATTTCCATGACGTAATTAAGCACAATCACAAAGCTGTTGTAATTATTACCGTTATTCAATTTAGCAAAATTGCTATTGGTAGTACGATGTAGTATAATTATTTTAATTCGAATAAAACAAGTGTATAGTTTTCACGATTAAATTTTTTTTTCAATAACTTTGCAGTAATTTTGCTTCTGATGTTAATATTGTATTTCGTGTCCTCTGTGATCCCGAGGCCAAATGCAATGATCTTACGCGGTTGCCAACTTAAGCTAACGAAAACTTTGTGAGGGGTACTACAGTATCCCAGCAGGATGCAAAATTATGTATTTTGACGATGCCATTTTACTATAGGCTTCCGAGTTATGCTCTGGTGCATATAATGACGTCGAAAATTCGTGAATTGTGAACGGATGGGTAACGAGTTCACAGGAAATAGCTAGAGTTACGTTTGCAGGAATACAATGTCACCTTATAGTAGGTTTCCAAGTTATGCTCACACCGGATAAGGTACTAAATACTGGTTTGTGACAGCTACTCAGATTTTTCTGACGTCATCAGCTTA
>JAOXYB010057667.1:0-10975 GCA_028565635.1 Phoronis ovalis
ACTTGTGTAGGTAAAGCCTACAATAGTGAAAAGGATCCAATCGCTTTCAGTGCAAAATTCGGGATCAAGAGGGTTAACGAGTTCAATTTGTTAGAACATCAGAATTTGACATTCATTCTAATGAATTGTAACCGTAAAACTAATAAAGTACTCTGTTCGAATATGTATCCTGCAAAAAGTGTACACAAAAAGATCAATATAATAATTTCCCACATTTTATTATCTAAATACACTATATTCAGACATATTTGCCTAGAATTTGCTAGTTCTTGATCTTGTTAGAATATCATCACTTAATAAGTTCAACTGCATTTGTTAAACTTTGTGTTAGAACTCGTTGACATTTGTAAGAGCTTTGAAATCCGAGATACATTATAATTATTTTAATTTTCATCATTCCAAAGTTATACTGAGTTCTAACAAAGACATTGTTCATGTCAGGTGACTGTAAAATCCCTAAAGATGGCAAATTCATACAATAGACTTTTGGCATGCACTGGGTGGCGCCACCAGTCACGGATACTATGTTCCAACATTTGGGAGTATTGCCAATGAATCATAGGAATGTGCAGAGAATGAAGTGATTGTTCATTCATAAAATTGTGGAATGTTTGTCTCAACCAGTGGTGACACAAAGTGCATGTAAATAGTCAGTTGATTTCTTGATAATTGATGTTTGAAATTGGGGAGGTTTAGGCCTGGTCTGCAAGTCTAGCTGTTTTAGTACTGTATCACAAGATTTTGATCCCTGTAATATAAAGTGCTCTCTATTAAATTTACCTTTAGTATGATAAAGAAGCAAAATATTGAATTTTTATTTTAAAAGCCCTCCTGGGAGAAACCTCTATAATGATAGACAAATTAAAAGATGCATTGACATATCATATGCGTAAAATCTGGTAAAAGTGTAACAACTGCTACAAAATGAAACTTTTTTTCATTTTTAGTAATGTCCTACCAAGTTCATGGGTGTGGATTAACGCATGTGGGTGGTGGAAATTAAAATGCAATCAGTCCAAGAAGATATCAGGCATTATTTATGATCAGACCATTTCAAAGAGTTCTACTGCACGTTTCTTGTGTTGCAGAGAAAAATATTTTTGTTTTGGTTCATGTTTGATGAGTGCAGAAAGCTCACTGAGTTGGGTTTAAGAAGCTACACTTTTTTGTAAGGGACTGGTCAGAAACGACCACATGGTGTCTGGTACATTTCAAAAAAAGGAAGAACAGAAAATCAAAACTCTGCTTTTTGTGATGCACAAAAACTCACAAATATCCCTTTTGCCTTGGAAAAAAAATGGCAATTAGCTCATCCTCAACACTTCAATATTTACACCAATCTCACCGCCCTTGTACTGTAGTAGTTTCTGACAGTCCCTGAACATGTGATGTGATTCACTTGCAATAAAGTTTATATGAACCGTATATTGATCTCCGTTATATTCAAATTCCACAATACTTTAACATGCATAATACAATCGTTTATACAAGAAGAGGGTTGGTTATGAGCCACATGGCTGCTAGTCTATTGCTGAAAGCTGTAAGTCGTACTAGAAGTGAGACATTTTCAAACCAGCTGCAGCTTGGCCAATTGGAAATTGGGCGTATATTCAAGAATCATCTTACTATAGGTATGGTTGAATAAAATATGCCTTTTCTTTCATAGATGCTTACACTATTTGTCTGAACAAAAAAATACAAATTAAGGTTAAATATTATACTTTTTTCAAACTCATCAGATGCAAAGTCATCATAAACAGAGTTATAATCTGGTGTCTACGCAGTTTTCATAACAGCTTATTTCTAGAACAACATCGCCACCAATAAGCAAGTGATCCAGTATGTCTATGAAGCTGATCCGACAAAAATGAAGCTGTCACTGAGAGATCAAGTAAAGTGACATACTTCACTAATCACTGTGCTGCATGGCATAACTCAAGCAGGACCTGAAGGCCAGCAAAAAGTGTCTGCACAACAACAAAAATGTACCTGACATACAATTAAATACCCCCACGCCTAACATTGTTTACAATATTCCCGCAATGACTACCACAAAGTGTATCAATCCGCAACATTATTGCAGTCAATCATACATTATTGTTAGCAGTAAATCAAGTGAAAAGAACTGAAATTTTTATTCAAAAACCTCTTCTACATAGGCAGTCATTATGTTAAATGAACACATGCTGATTGATCTATGTAAACTTGTATGTGGTTTTGTGACTCATAAGCCTTTATAAGCTAGGTGCACTTTTGTACATGTATGTGTCGTGTAAATAAATAAATATTCATTCATTATTATATTTACTATACAAACTTCTTTCAATTTTTGAGTCATAAAAAATATATAAATTTTTGACCAAGTTAAATATAACATTAGCAGGAGTCTTTGTTAATTTAACTTGCCTTTTATTACTTACACACTATAACTATTCAAGTTACGCTGTATGTTGTGTCAACAAAGCCACATGAAAATTTAAACTGTAATAATGACGGAGATAGAATTAAACTCACCCTAAGATGACACCATAAACACCCAGTTCTCCAACAACTGTTGACATTTTCACTCGTTCTCCAACTTTCAATATACAGTTTTGAACTTGTAGTGGGCGAACCATTTCCATTAGAATGTAGGCACTTCTTTCATCAGTATCTTTTATTTTGTTTAAAATCGGTACAATATCTTGTCCATATATATTATTTCCTCCCCCTTCTCTCTGAGGTTTTAGTACATATTTTTCTGGATCTTTCATTGCAAGCTGTATTGCCTTGTCACCTTCTTCTCCCTAAATAGTTGGAATTTTTTTTTAGCAAAAATATCAACTATCTCAGATCTAGAGTTACTTAAAAGGGTTGCATGAGTAACAAAATCACAGTATTTCTTACACTAGTGCCAGTTGATGGTGCTACCGGATATGTTTTTAAACATATCCAGTAGCAAAAAGCTAACAGTGAGGAAAACAGGAATGCAGGTGACGGGAAAATGTGTTATAGTAGCAATTTATAAAAAATACAATTATGGAGGACGCAAAAGGTCACATTCTTTCTGGGCAATTATAAAAAAAAAATTTTAATTAATGCCAATAAAAACATTCCAATTTGTACAAAAATGGGAACATAATGTTAGGATGGCATAAAGTATAGCAGGATCAAGTTTACATGTAATATACCTTGTCTAGACTAAACAATCCCACAAAAGATTCCCGTATTCTAGATGAAATATTCTTATCTGGTATAAATTTTTCGACTATTCCAGGTTTACAAAGTTCTTGTTGAACTTTTTTTGTACCAGCTAGGTGGTAATGTAGGCTAGGACATTTTATGGCACAACTCCTTTCTATCATTAACCTAGCTTCCCATTCCTGAAAAACATGAAAGGAATGTTGCATAAAAAAGACAAGGAACAAGTACATTCTCTAACACTCAAGTTTTTTCTGCAAGAATTCGAACAGATTTGTGCTTCACACATTTGAGAACAATCTCCCTTAGAAATCTTGAAAGAGACCGGATAATCTCAATGACTGATGAGGGTCAATCAATAAAATAAGAGACCAGTTAGAAATCAGTACCATGGATGTAGATTTTAGAATCCTGCCACATAAGAACTATTATTTTGACTGAAAAGGGGCCCATGATTATTGAAATATTATTCTTAATGAGTAAGTTTATTGATTTACACACTGCTTAGAAATTATATTATTAGATATGTAGAAACTACATTGTGTAGTGCCGCATGGTGACACCAAGTATATGGCTTCCAAAAATAAAGTTTTTGAAATGGCAGCCATTTTGGATTCAAGATAGTTTTCAACTCCTGAACCTAGCAAACATTTTGATCCAAGTTTTGCTGAAATTGGTCTAGTACTTTTTGATTAAGTTTCAATAAATATGTTTTCACATAGCAACCATTTTGAACCCAAGTTTCACTTCAAAGGTTTATCTCCAGAACCTATAGCACTAATTTTGATCAAAGTTTCGTTGAAATTGGTCCAGTACTTTTCGAGTTATCAAAGAGTATGTTTTGTGACTGAGTGACAAGAAATGAATCAGATGCAACAACAGTATGTCTTCCAACTTTGTTGTTGGGAGCCATAATAATATTGTTACTTCATGGTACCTTTATGAAAAACATTGAAGGCCCTGGAGTGACACTTCGGCACTGTGTGGGTACCCATGTTCCTAAATAGATTGTAGACAACCCCCTAAACAAGAGGTCTCTTTCCAACACTATAGTGAATGGTAACCTTTTCATGAATGGCCTGATTCATTGCTTCTCCACAAAAGTTGAGGAGTTCTGAATGCTATTTTCAGAGGTATAGAGAAATTGAAATTTGGTGTACATTTAAGTATGTTAACTCCAAACATTATATACCAATATAAGAAAGAAGCAAACACCTATTTAAAGCAAGACTATATTGGGAAATAAGCTGTAAATGAAATAAAAATTACCCCTTTTAGATCAAACCATGGTTTTCAATCCTAATTGTGTAAATGATCTTACACTCCAATCCCCAAAAAGCAACCTTTCCACAACCCAAGTCAACCCCCACGTAAATGTCACATTACCTCTTTAGTAGTATAACTATCTGGACTATAACCACTCCTCAAGTAAACAACAGCCACTTCTTTGCCATTTCTACCAAATAGAAAAGTTCATGTAATACAACATACTGTAAAGCAGAACAATATGGTAACGAAGTTATACAGTGAACATCTAGGATGAACCTCGTTAAAAATGCAAAATTCTTCCACAATGACAACACTTAGCAGAACATGTGTGAAGTAACATCCCTTATATGATTGTTTAAAGTGACAATTTAATTATCCCAATATCCATTGCCTCTAGATAATGGCATGTGGAATGCTAGGTTCACTGAACTGAATATTCTCATTACCAGCCATGACTTTAAACTTTTGTTTAAAATTTCCTTGGCTCATCAAACTTTCAAGGTATTTTTTTGCATCAAAAGGTTACAAAAGGTTAGTGATTATGTGATGCTTGAACTATTCGGCTTTATAACTGTGCCAAATAAAACTGCATTACTTGGAGAAAGTTACTATTTTGAAGATTTGTGTATATGTCGGGTAGCCATTTCTTGCAACTACCCCATACATCCCCATAAAGGCTTGTGTTACAAATGAAACAGTTAAAAAAAAAAAAATCAAGTGTATAACTTCAAGAGTCTGCCTCTTCACTGTTCTTCTCTAATGATCATGAATCTCACACATAAACCAGCAATAAAAATAATATGCAGTCAGTAATTGGAAATGCCTATAGCCATTAAGCATGACCAAAAATAAGGACTAATCTACATTTTAGTTAATTTTTCAACAGATGAGCCAAATTATTATAATTGTAACCTATAGAAAAGCAGAAAAAAAACTTACACAAATAGTCTTTTATTATGTGATAAGCTCCCCCAGTCATACACATACTGATGTTGTTTACGAATACACTGTATGTTTGGATTTTGCTGACGGATTGAAAATTCTAACCATCTTTGATCATAAATATTTGTTTCCAATTCAGTATGAAGAAATAATACAACAGCACTGAAAGCAAAAACAAAACTCTTACACAATTAACAGTCTTTTAACTTCAACCTGATTGACGCATACATTTATACAGATCTTGGTATTGTTTTTGAATCATTCACTTTACAGGGTGACACAAAATAAACAGAACACTTTTGGAGTACCGTCACTTCTTCAGTTCTATTTCAGCAGTAAAGTAACTGATACTTTTTAAAAAATAAATTCAATTATGTTCTCAAAAACAAAAACTAGTTTTAGTTTAATTTTATTTCTTACGACTGATAGTCAATATAATGTAATACTGTAATTTAATGTAATTTACAGTTAAAATGTGTAACAACAGCCATTTTTGCTAGAGAGCAAGTTTGCTGTTTAAATCAATCTTAGTACACAAAGTTTTGTTGCTAAAATGTAAAAAGTTGCTTTACAATAATAAATTCTTTGGTGATCTAAAAAATATCAAATAGGCAAATTTTTGTTCATTTCTGATTTTTGCTGTACTGCTTTAGCAGCTTTCAAAAAAAAAACTGAAAAAACATTTCTTATGGAACGCAAACAATCATTTTGGCTAGAGCAGAAAATAAAGAATAAAATAAAATAACTTTTTTTATCAAATATGACAAGTCAAAAGTTCGTAAAATTGTGTGTGTTTGGATTATGCTGAGAGACTGAGAATTATAACTACAGTGTATCTTTAATCAAAAAGAGTTCTTTCTAATTCTGCATCATAAATAAGAAAACCACAGTATTTAAAACAAAAATAAACTGCAGAAAAATGTTATTCCTGCATGACACTGATATAAAAGTATATCTCAAAAACATTTATAATCATAACTATATTTTCTACAAACTTAGGCCAATAACCCATGGTTGCTTTTTATCACCTTACTTTGTGTTTCCATATGCTTCCCATGCTTTTACAAGTCCTCTGGCAAGACCATCAAATGCTTCATTTTCAGGCATCTGAAATTATCATTTTGAGGAATTATACTTATATTTGTATTGAATTGCAAAGTGTGTAACTCTTAGCTAGAAGCATGTGGTTATAATCTATAATTTAAGTGCAAGCACCTCTTGAACCCCGAGGATTTTGCTGATCACAGTGACTGTATGTTTTGCGGTATGGTATCCTTTTTTCAGCCTCCACTTTAGCTTCGTGTTATTTAAAAATAACACTTTTACCGCAAATAAAGTTTAATCATGGGGTGTATTTACTGTAAGGTCACATCTTTCAGTGCAAATTTCCAGGATTTTGCCTGTTCTTGTTGCCATAGGGCATATATTTCTAAGAATGTTTTACCATGAGATGTTTTTTGCAAGAAGTTTTTACCACAGGGTATATTTTCAGAATGCGTTTTTTACTATTTGATAAGGATTTTTCATCTTAGGCCTCACATCCAACCAAATGTTTGGCAAGTATTCTGTTAGGCTTTGAATAAATTACTTGACAGCAAAGTTAAGAATAAATGTCAGAAACAGCCTGATTTTTTAACTAAGTTTAAATTAAAACATCCAAGGTAATTTGATTTCAATGAAAGTAACTAGGAGTCCATATAGGTTGTGCGAATCCAGTGATAGTAAATAGAAAGAGTCCAACAATATGTGAATCCTGTGACAGGGCTGAAATTACCATGATGTTTTCATTGCATTGAGTTTCAAATTAGTAATTTTAATTGTGCATGTGGGGCACGAATTACTCATATGTCTTGTTCCTCTTTAAACTCACTATTAGAAGATATCAAAGATGCTGCAATTTGAGAGCTACATACAACTCGTTAAAAGAGACTAGTCATTTACCCTTTTAAGTAGGTCCTCCTGTGGACAAGCCTGTAAGTAATTTCCCATAACAAATCTAAAAGAGATTATGAAGGTAATATGTGGATGTTAGACAGTATTAATACAAAAATGAGCATTCACTGAAATTACAAATAGTGTGTTTACTGTAAAAAGCATTTTCAATGAATTAAAAGGTGTTGAAACTGTCCATGCATGTAACTAAGGTTCAGCTTTTCACTTAGGATTACAAAGTTCAAGGCGATAAATTATTCTGATTCTCCTTTCAGTGAACAATATACAAGTCGAGAGTAAAATCTACTTTAATACATGTAACAGTTGCTTCTTTTTCATTCCAAAGTTGCACTCAAAAAAAAATTTCAAATGTGCCAAAACTTTACTAGTGACTGTTACTATTGCAAAAAAAACTAACTTAAGAACAGGAATAGTCCATTATTTTACATTCTTACCTATGATACTTTGTGATCTGAGTTGCAAAACCCGCCATGCTGGAAGAAATAGTATTAAATTCAATCTGTTTATAGCCCACTGGCTCTTGTGGACTACTTTCATCTGTTTGTATCGTGTCTAACATATAATCATTCCGAAACAGACCCAGGCTCAGTGGCTGAAATACAACAAATCTTTTTTAAGAGAGTTTGAGATTTATTGGATGAATGCTTGCTTGGCCAAACACAGTTTATAAATTAACACATGATTAACTGTAGTAAAAAGCAGATTTTTCAGAATGTATGTACAAACGATTCATTTTTAGATGGGTTCTGAATAAAAGTGAAAGTACATCTGTTCATGTATTGGAATGCTTCTAATTGCAGTTCTCCACCTTCACCACTAGGGGGGCGCATCACAATTTCCAGATGACACTTTATGTGTGAGGGTGTAATTATGCCTCAGAACTTTAGTGTCTGGGTTAAACATTTGGAACCATTACTGAGAAGGTGTTTAACATGCTACAAATACGCAGCAGGCACGGAATGTACATGTACGTCAACAGTGAAACTTGATGTAATAATTAATTAATCTACTGGACACGGTTAAACCCAATAGAGGTGCGCACCTAGGCGGAGTTGCAGCGAGAAAAATTCACTCCATTGGTTTAGTAGTACAGACGCTATAGGCTTGTTCACAATGGATATAGACTGAGTTTTTGCCTTCTTAGACAACATTTTTGTGAAAAAATGAAATCTCAAAAGCCAAATCAGCGTATATAGGTATTTGATTTTTTAAAATATAATAATAGCAATTTCGATAAAAAAAACTGTGGGGGCAGCTGGCACACACTGCTTGTTATTTCTGATACCTTACGACTATTATGGGACTATAATGACTCAATAGATGTTTGGACGTCATCACTTTGCACTGTGGTAGAACAATCTCTTCAGAAACTGCCAATTTCTTCAGACCTGCAGGTCATATGCATTTAAGCTAGCGCACATGTTTGTACAGGCTCAAGTCGAAAAACACTTTTATCCAAAATGTGCACATTTCCAAATGCCTCTATGTACTGTTTAGACTTTTCAAAGAAAAAATTGAAATAAAAAAAGTTCATATTTAACACTTTCGCAAAATTTCACCTGGAGGATGAGGCTTGAAACTAGAAAACATCATTTTGAAGACATACCTGGGTAACTCCTTCTTTTCTAACTGTCTCGTAAATCTTCCACAGTTGCTTTGTGAAGTCATCAACTTTAATGACACTATAATGCAGAACAAACACACATGTAAATGCATGGATGGAATAGCATAGATTAAAACTGAACAGAAATGTTTTCTTTCTAATCTGAGGAACAATAGGTAAGTCACAGTTGAAACAAACCGGATCCTGGGTTCCAAGGTGGTTCTTCGTGTGTGCCTAGAATGCATGAAGATATGAAGACATCTCATCGATTGTTGTCTAATGACATGATCCCACCAATTATTCCAAATTTTTTATTGTACTGAAAATGTTTTTCTCAGCTGGTAATACTAATCTGCTATTTCAGACTCAGGTAGTTAATCTTAAAGTCTAAAGTTGATTGTGATATATTTTTACTACTTCGTGCTTTTCATTGTGATTGTTCGTGATGTGTTGTTTTGACATTCGAATTTGTTTAATATTCAATTGTAATTCTTTATATACAGATAAAAGTACTGTCTTTAGACACTGAATAGACTACCCTCTCTATAGAATACATAAATGAAATGTTTGTAACACTGTTAACGTGAAACATATTTTACCAAAAACATATTATTATACAATTTTTTAACAGTGACACCGGCTGACTGTAGTTCTTGATAGGAAAATCTTTACCTTGAAAGACAACTGCTTAGAAACTCATGATCATGGGCTACCCGGTGCATCAGAAGGTTAAAGTCCTTTTGTATACTAATAATTTGCTCAAACTGCTCTTTGGGTGTTGGAGAGGGGAACATGAGAAATGGCGTGTGAACTGCTATATCTGCCGAGTCAGGCTTGTCTGCAGTTCTCATTGTTATTCCTAAATAAATATATAAACATTCATTTAAAGGTGCGTACAATGACTATTATGCTTCTTCCTTCATTTTGTTAGATAAGACTAGAATAACATGGCAAGGTATTTTTTATAATTATAGAAATAATTACATACATAATTTTCTACTTTTAATACACTAATAAAACACATTTCTGAAATACCACTAAACAAAATGGGACATTTGTTATTTCAGAAGCACACACCAACTCTGTTCCCCAGACCATGTCCATGGCTGGTTGGCAAACCTTAAATAGGTTATCCCCCTAGCCAGGTGGAACAGATTTGACTTTCTAAAGCAAATGCTTTATTTAAGCATAAAAAACACCATTTTTCTCAAACTTCAGCTGGAAGCTGAGAATACTTCAGCTGGCATATAAAGTTTTGCCCCAGATTCAGTTGGCTGGTAATTTAAAAAAATTCATCTTATAGGTCAATGGGGACCAGATATGGCCTTCCAACCTACATCAACAAATGGTTTATATAAGCATGAAACATAATAAACAAATCTTTTGGTTTGGTATATAAATCCCTCAAAATATTCTCCTCAGCTGTGTTATTTCTTTGCTTCTTTTTGTGTGAAGTAATGTTATACTAAAAGCCCATTTAACCTTTGCATAAATGGATTTATTTTTTTTACAATTTGAGTCAAATATCAAATACCATGAGTGAATGCCCAATCTTTAGCAAAATTGCCAAGGTCTTGTACCTCATCTTCACTCAAACTTTGAATCTTGCTTGGTACTTTTATCATGCCTACAATTACTAAAAAGGCAAAATGCATAAATTTACAAACAAAAAACAGGCAACCTAATCATAATTATATTAGATATAATATTAATTAATGCATTACCTACACGTGGAATACAACTTACAACTCAAAAACAATACAATACCAATAAAAGCATCAACTAATTAATTCCAATGCAACCAATTTGATCCATAATTTTTATAATGGAGAACTATTTACGACACGATGTAATATTTTCCATTTACCACAGGGTATATGTCTGGTATATGTTTGATACTAAACCTTTAATATTTTAATATTACCATAGGTTCAAGTTTTTTACCTAGGTCTGGGCCGGGGGGTACTCGGGGTATTTTTTGGTGGGGGTGTGCAGCCCAGTTAAAAATTTTGGATTTGTATTGTATAC
>JAOXYB010057678.1:0-10974 GCA_028565635.1 Phoronis ovalis
AATGCCGAAACGATTCTTTGACATTTTTTGTCGTGCGTAACACTTTCTTTGTCTCGCAATAATTGCTTCAGTTTTTATCCGATCGGTTTCATATTCAGCACAGGGTAAATATAGATCAAAGTGCAGGTCGCTTGTACTTTTGACCTCGATTACGTCCAATATGGCCGACTGGCAGTCATGTTTGTTCCCGAGAGGGCACGTAACAATAAGTCTATAGCTGCGAAGACGAAGTACTACCTGGACGATTCGAAGGTGGTTCTAGGAAGGCCATAGATTGGTGGATCGCTAAGGCTAGGTGACATTTTAAAATGACCTTGAGAAGTAGGTCAAATGCTGAAGTGATTCTTGGACATTTTTTTGTCGTGCATAACACTTTCTTTGTCTCGCAATAATTGCTTCAGTTTTTACGCGATCGGTTTTATATTCGGCACAGGGTAAATACAGGTCAAAGTGCAGGTCGCTTATACTTTTGATCTCGATTACTTCCAATATGGCTGACTGGCGGCCATGTTGGTTCGTGATCATGCACGTCGTAATATCAGTTTCAGTTTTTATCCAGTCAGTTTCATATTTGGCACAGAGTAAGTCCAGGTTACAGTATATGTTCTGTGTAATTTTGACCTAGATTACTTCCAATATGGCCGACTGCCGGCAATGTTTGTTCTCGAAAGGACACGTAACAATAAGTCTATAGCCGCGAAGACGAAGCGCTACCTGGACGATTCAAAGGTGGTTCTAGGAAGGCCATAGATTGGTGGGCGGCCTAGGCTAGGTAACATTTTAAAATGGCCTTGAGAAGTAGGTCAAATGCCGAAATGATTCTTGGACATTTGTTGAGCGGAACACTTTCTTTGTCTCGCTATAACTGCTTTAGTTTTTATCCGATCAGCTTTATATTTGGTACAGGATAAATACAGGTCAAAATGCAAATCGTCTGTAATTGCAACGTGGATCACTTTCAAGATGGCCAACTGTTGGCCATGTTTGTTCTCGAGATGTTAGCTCGCAATAATAGCTTTTGTTTTTGTCTGATCATCTTCATATTTGGTACAGGGTAAATACTGGTCAAAGTACACATAGGATATAAGTTTGACCCCGATTATTTCCAACATGGCCGACTGGTGGCCATGTTTGTACCCAAGAGTGCACGTTATGTTGCTCCCATTTTGGGAAAGATGAAGCGATGACTGGACGATTCAAAGGTGGATTCATGTAGGTCATAGGTTGGTGGGCGTATTAGGCCAGGCCACATTTCAAAATGACCTTGAGAAGTAGGTCAAATGCCGATGTGAATCTTCAACATTTTTTGTGCGTAATGCTTTCTTTGTCGCGCAATAACTGATTCAGTTTTTATCCGATCAACTTATGTTTGGTACAGGGTAAATACAGGTCAAAATGCAGACCATCTGTAATTTCCATGTGGATCACTTTCAAATTGGCCGACTGGCGGCTATGTTTTTTCCCCTATGGTGTACGTTACATTGCGCCAGTTCCGGGAAAGACGAAGCGATGACTCGAGTATTCGAAGGTGGATTCATGAAGGCTATAGGTTGGTGGGTGTATTAAGCCAGGTGTCATTCAAAGGGACCTGGAAAAGTAGGTCAAATTCCGATACGGATCTTCGACATTTTTCGTTGTGCATAACATTTCTTTGTCTCGCAATGACTGTTTCAGTTTTTATCATATCACCTTTATATTTGGTACAGGCTAAATACTGGTCAAAGTGCAGATCGGCTGTAATTTTGACCTGGATAACTTCCAAGATGGCTGACTGGTGGCCATGTTTGTTCTTGAGATGCTGGCTCGCAATAACAGCTTTGGTTTTTGTCAGATCATCTTCATATTCGGTACAGGGTAAGTACAGATCAAAGTACAGGTCACACATAATTTTGACCCCAATTACTTCCAACATGGCCAACTAGTGGCCATGTTTATTCCCGAGAGTGCATGTTACGTAGTGTCGATTTTGGGATAGACTAAGTGATGACTCAACGATTCGAAGGTGGATTCACGAATTTAAGGCCATAGGTTGGTAGGTGTATTTAACCAGGTGACATAGATGGCTTTACAAGTAAAGAAACTACATCATATGATGGGCATCTGTCTGCACCTGCAGACCTCTTGTGTTAATTATGTTTAGGTGTTCCTGAAATCCACAAGGTTCCTGTGTTAATGTTTCGTCCTCGTGCCTGGAACATGGTAGAACATAACATGCGGGTGAGTGTTTGACCCTTGAAATAAAATGTTGGACATATATACATATGCAATATATAATGTCTATATGTAAAGATAATGTCTATGTTTTACTGATAACTATACGGATAAATGTCTGTATAAAAAAATAAATAGAACTATATCTTTACTTTTTATTGTATGCGAATTATGTCTGCGCGCATGCCAAAACCTCTAAATCCGGTTTAGCGTAATCCATGATCATCATGGTATTCAAGGTTGCAGTTTAATAACTTGTTATAAAGGACTTAAAATCATATTGTTGTTGGTTTTTCCAAAACCTATCCAGTTTTTCAAAAATAAGTACAAAGAATTCCACATTGAGACTATTTGATCATTTTTTCACATTCTTATTTGCTCTCACTTGTTACAGTTTTAGTGATTAATGCCCTCTTGTGTTGCTGGCACCAAAATTTATGATGCATCTTTATCATATTGGTTAAG
The DNA here is from genome assembly GCA_028565635.1 of Phoronis ovalis. Lineage (NCBI taxonomy): Eukaryota > Metazoa > Phoronida > Phoronidae > Phoronis > Phoronis ovalis. The sequence goes on from JAOXYB010057678.1 coordinate 2,677, forward strand.
TGTCTTATATGTCTCTATCATGACACTACCAAGTCTTCTAAATACCAATGTCGGCAAATCCAGTTTCTGAAGTCTTGTCTCATAACTCCAGGCTATTAATGATTGTATCAGGTTTGTTGCCCTCCTCATTTGTATGCTCTCTGAAGCATAAATTTCCTGATTTCTTCTCAGCCAAACAGATCCAGTATATTCCAGGTGAATAAAGAAAGGTTCATATTCAGAACTTGATTAGCTTTCTTAAATTTTTTGTTAATGTTACCACTAAATGACAACTTAGAATCATGCAATTACAACTCCAATATCCTTTTCATTTGATACATGATACAAAATGCTAAAAAAACGATAGAAAAAAGGTTCTGAAAGGCTGCCCAAACCAGGAAGTAAAATTCGGGACATCAAAGGAAAGTTGTTGTGACATCAGAATATTAACATCGATCACGTGATATACTCAACACTTTGGCATCCACCGATGAAAGTGATCGAGTTAAATTGCAGTTATGATTCTGGCTTATTACAACTTAGTTTTGAAGTAGAGGAAACAGAAACTACACCTAATGAAAATTCGAATAGCACATTGAGTATGGGTAGGGAATTGGAGGAATTGCCGTACCGATTTGAACCGGAATTTGAGATGACAGTGGAGGAAGAAATTTTGACCGAGACTGACCTCACCAGCAGGCCTGAGCGCCTGTTAAATGCTGACTGGTAAGATTAATGTAATATTAAAGAAATTTACTCATGAAAAAAATAAAAACAGTATTTTATATTAAATTTTGTAATAATATCATTGAATAACAACAGTAATAGGTGTTAACCGGGGTGTTTATAGCGCCCGGGGTTAGACGGCAGTCCGGTACATTTAGCCCAATGGTTTTTACAGCTGCACTTGAGGTATTGCGATGTTATGCCAAAGTCCAAAGAGTGCAATTATTGCATCACATTTGCTTGTCTGGCATCATTCTAGCCTTTAGCATAACTCAACTAGATGTCGGCAAACCTAGTTGTGAACTCATTAATAGGACTCTGCTTGTCTGGATGCTCGTACTGAGCAGAGAGGAGTTGTGACATTGAGTTCCTGAAGACCAAATTTTTCAACAGTGATTCTTTGTGCATAGACATCTAGCGCTAAACTGAAAATAGTCATTAAAAAAAAGTGATAACACATGTTATCATTTTGTTAGATTGGGACCCTTTTTGACATGTACTACAGTCATTTTATGTGCTAGACTGACACAGATGACCACATAATCTGAAAGACAAAAAAAGTCAATAAAAGAAAAAAATTAATACTCAAAGCAGATTATAAATTTGTTAGACTGGGACGTGTACTACAGTAATTTTATTTCACCATAGATAAGCTCACATTCTTATACTTAGAGTAGTTAATTGCTTTCTCTTTCAAGAAGTAAAACGTACCGAAAGATGTACAAGTCATGATCTTCTTCAAAGTGCACACCTTGCTTGAACTTTGGATATATAATGGAATATTTCTTTGCTTGGTGCACGTACTGTCAATGGTTGATCAGTTTCAACTGATGGCGTAACAAGTAATGTTAAAGGTGGCAGGCTTGATATAGCATCGGTTTGCATGCTACTACATTTTAATGTTGACGTAAATTCCATAAAAACAAAAAGTACAGTGCAACTATGTTAAATACTTACAAACTTAAATTCCACTGTATACAATATATTTATATGGCTTTTTTATGTAAGTCAGTGTCAGATTTTTTAATCCTTCAGCACGATGGAACTGACAAGCTATTCGTTATAAAATAACAAGCACATTTAACTTCACTAATTAAGGGACTAGGAAAAGTATAACATTTGTTAAATTTGTGAAATTTGACCTCTTAACTTGAACAAATTTCACCTATTTCTGTCTCATTTTTGGCTGTTTCGGGAATTCGTGAACACTTACGTTATCCTTATTAGTATTACTACACCCGCTGGCCACACATCGGCGACCGACGATCCTTGGCATCTTGAAATTTATAGCAAACTGAGAGCAGCATGACCATACATTACACAAAGATGATAATGCTGGTACGACGTATACAGTGCCGATTCCAAACAACAACTCACTGATATTTTCCAGCTATTGTTTATGTTAGACTCGGGAGATCTCCCATATGATTGGGAAAAATTTGAACATTGCCGTATTTAAGAAGGGGAAACATACCTAGCAGAAAATTACAGACTAGTGTCACTTTCATCTGTATTTTCATCTGTCAGCATATTCTACAACATCTGGATAGCCATAATAAAGATACTTACATCTTTAAACTATGATTTCCACTATGGGTATTCCTGTGAAATAATGTATTCGTTTAACTTTATGGAAGACATATTTTCTGAAAGCTTATGTTTTTACTCCCAGTCTGTGAACGGGCATGATTTTAGTTCACGTCTGCCAATGGTATGATTTTTACTAAGTGTAAGGTCTGCCAAAGGGTAATTTTTTTAACCACAAGTCTTTTAAAGGGGTGCTTTTTTAGCAGCCTATATACATGCTTAGGGGCTTTTTTTCAAACCTGTGTTCGCTCATGTGGACCCTTTGCATAAGTGACCCCCCAGGTGTGAAATTCAGTTAGCCATCATGGTGCTAGATTTATTGAAGACATATTACAAAGGAAAGCAGACATAATACCGCAATCAGGACATTTTCCTGACAGCTGGAGTTCTGGTATTATTGTACCAATTCACAAAAGGTCAATCTGATCCATACAACTACAGGGGAATAACACTGCTCAGCTGTTTAGGGAAATTCTTCACCTCAGTTTTAAATAACAGATTACAAAAATGGGCGGACGAAAATTCCATTTATATAGAAGCACAAGCTGGCTTCAGGGAGGGATATAGCACTGTGGACCACAGGTTTATACTTAAGACCTTAACAGACTCAGCTTTGGGGGAAAAAAAGAACTGTACTGTGTATTTATAGATTTTTCAAAAGCCTTTGATTATTTATCACGAAGTCATCTTTGGCAAAAACTGCTTGATCTTGGAATATCAGGTAAACTCTACACAGTTATTGGAAGTACATGTATGTATCAGTCAGTCAGTCAGTCAAATCTTGTGTGAGAGGAAGTAATGGGTTATCGGCCCCTTTTTCATGTAATTTGGGAGTAAAACAGGGTGAGAGTCTATCCCCATTTCTCTTTGCAATGTATGTCAATGACCTAGAGCATGAGTTGTCAAAATATCTCTTCTGGGGTCTCCTTATGGACACTGAAACTCTTTATTCTACTATATATGCGGATGACACAGTGTTGATTTCAGAAACTCCAGATTGTCTCCAAGATACGTTAGATGCCCTGCATAGTTATTGTAACCAGTGGCAACTGCAATTGAATCAAAGAAAATCTAAAATTATAGTTAGTAGTCTTTCGAAAAGGGCGTAGGCTTTCATTTGATGAACATTTTTTCTATGGCAGCATGCAACTTGAAATGTCTTCTCATTATGCATATCTAGGCTGTGATTTTTCTTCAGGAGGGTCCTCACGGCTTACCCAGTGCTCCTTAGCAGCGAAAGCTACATCACCGGCTTCTTTGACATGGGTCCAAAGTTAAAGTTATATTTATTCAATGTGTGTATCAAACCAATACTAGGATATGATAGTGAATTTTGGGATTTTGATAGAGGAACAGATGTTTAGAAAGTTCACCTTAAATTCTGTAAGCGTGTGCTGCAGGTTAAAAGCAGTACTCTAAATGAAATGGTCTGTTGTGAGCTAGGCAGATACCCTCTGTATGTAAATCAACAGATGAAAATTCTAAAATTCTGGGTAAAAATTCAAAATTCTAGTGACCACAAGTTACTAAAGGTAGCTTACAAGCATATGTTGCAGGAGCTCGACAAATATCCTGAAACAGAGAGCTGGCTGAAATCAGTCAGAGATTTACTCAGTAACATTGGACTAGGTAACTACTTTACTATGCAACATATTAATACAGAGGGCTTCCTGTCTCTAGCTCACCAAAGAATAACAGACATCTATAGACAAAACTGGCAAAGTAGACTGGAAGTATCCAGCAAGGCTAGACTATATTCCAAATTCAAGAATCTTTTTCAATATGAAAGTTACCCCCTTGACAAATTTAAAATACCAAGACATAGATATGCCCTATCCAAGTTCAGACTTGGATCCAATTCTTTAGAGATTGAAACAGGTAGATGGGGTCATAACATAACTGATATTCATCTTCGCCTTTGCTCACTTTGTAAAGCTGGGATTGGAGATAAGAAGCACTTTTTATTAAATTGGGAAAGTTTAAAAGATCTTCGAAATTACGCCATTCCCTTTATACCACCCTATTAATCTATATGTGCCTTTAAAAAGCTCCTCAATGCTCCCTGTCTTTCTGAGACTAATATAACTCTCAGCTGTCCTTCAAATGTAGCCGCTTTTGTCTATAACACGTTTAAATACAGAGAAGATCTCATTAATTTTGTAAATAACTGTCATAACTATTTTGTCTTCAGCTTTGCATTGTGACTATCAGAGTAATTGATGCACACATAGGTCATTCTGTTGCAATGCCCTACTTTTTGTACTTTAATATAATTATGTATATTCTTCACTATCAATTCTCTGTTACATGTAGCTTGTACATACATTAGACACTAACTGACTGATTATTAAGTGTTATTTTTAAATATTAATTTGTCGATTGTATTGTATTATAAACTTTGTACTGTACTCTTGCTAATGGGCTGTTTAGCCTGGGCTTAATAAATATATATATACATAACTAACGTCTCCACAAGTTGGATCATTACGGTATCAGGGGCTCACAACATCAATGGCTATCTACATGTCTGTGTAATAATTGTAAAATGGGAGTTGCAGTATGGGTCAGAATTCATTGGATGGTGAATACTTTAAGAGCATCTCTGTTGACTTGGGTTCCCTCAGGCATAGTACCGGGACTTCTATTGTTTCTATGTCATATCAACGACCTCCCAAACTGTGTAAAATCCCAAGTATGTTTACTTATGGATGATATTGTCTGTTGTATAGACACATACTCTCACATAAAGATCACAGAAAGTTATTAGATTAGAAAAAAATAGACTTCATCATGAAAGATGCAATTTAATGCAAAAAATGCTACATACAAGTGTGAGACATATTGTTAGGACCTTTGAATAAGTCCAGAGAAACTGGTAGTGTTAATGAATTATTACAAGAATATGGCATCTGATCTATACCAGATTGACGAAGGACTACTACTAACTGCTCCTTCTATTTAAAATTGCTGAGGAGTTGATTCCAGCTATTTATTCTGACAAATACTCAATACCACAGAGACACACACACTTCGTAAATCCTAAACAGTTTGCAATGATACCAGTAATATGGTAACAAGATACTCTTAAAAACAATTCTTGCTGTTTTCAAAATATTCATAATTTGTAAGACAGATAATTTTAGAAACTCGTTTCAAAGAACTGTAATTGATTGAAACCAACTGAGGGAAGAGGTTGTTAAGGAGGAGTCATTTGACAACTTTAAAGTGGCTTTGAAGCGCGATTAGTTTGCTCTCTCTCACCATTCATTATGTGCCAGAAATTGTTATGTATTCAATGTACTCATACAGATACAGATACAAACATTGTAATTTACAGTAATAGGTAAAAAATAGACTCCGCACAGTTCTGCATACACAAAGTTCTTTTATTAAATTGGAAATTAAATAGTTAAACCCAATTATTGTACTTGTATTCATATTATTTGAAAACGTATTAATTTGTCATTACATGTATTACAGGTCATGGGTAAGGAGGTACCCGGTCCCCTGTTTGACTTTGGGATTCACCTGTTTCATAATGCTCATGTACTCTATGAGAATGAAAGTGGGCCTTACCTGTATTTGTCAAAGGTATATAGTTATTATGAAATTATTACTTTTTGTTAATGATAGATGTTCAATGTCTTTGATCAGAAATGTATCAGCCTTAACTCATAAACTAAACTTTTTTGATTAATATTAATTTCTTTAGAGTGTTACTTTATTTTGAGATGAATGTTGTTGAATATTAGTATAGAACTACTACATTTTGGCTTTTAAAAAATCTTATTTTATCTTTGACCTCAATGCAAAATGTTTTTGAATTAATTTAGTTCCATACCTAGCATTAGCACTAAATTTTTAGTTTAAATAATTATATTACATATTAAGGTAAAAGAAAGAATAATTTTTCAGTGGGAACAAAATCCACGATAAAAACAAACACAAAAATTATTCTTTCTTTTGCCCTAATATGTAATATATGTAATATGTAAAGTAAAAATTTAGTGCTAATGCTAGGTATGGAACTAAATATGGCACAGTACTTTCTTGTCACCCTACCCAACATCCTAGGTATTACTTTTAAATAACAAATATTGGCTTTTTATAGGTTGAAGGACATAACGAAGCAAGATTATGGAATGATATATTTGTATGGACTGAAAAAAAGGTATGAACTTGTGTTATTAACCCATTGGTCTGTCTTTCAGAATCTAAATACAAGTTAAGCAGGTTACCAAAAATGAAGAATAGCTATTTCTCCAGCAGTCCAACATCTTGAATTAGAGGAAGATGAAACTTGTCCCACAACAAAGCTTGCAGGCCTTTCAATCATAATCCTCACAAACACAACAGAGTACAAATAAAATGGTCTTACCCTTATGAAAATTTTAAGCATCTGGCATAAATTGCAGAAAGTATACAGCAAGTACTGCTGGTAAGTCTATGGAAAATACTTGCAGTAATCTTGCAACAAGTACTTCAGGAATTTCACAAATTAGGATTGCAGTAAGTGCGCAGAAAGTGTACAGTAAGCTTGTAATAAACATACTGCAAATACAATCTAACCAATCAGGAAAGATAACACAAACAATTGTTGTAAGTTTGCAGCAAACAGTCTAGTAGCCAATCAGAACTGCAGACACAAATGTAGATAAATTTTGCAGTATGTATGCACCAACTGTTTATAATGTGAGGTTGCTCATATGCCGTATTAGAATATACAGCACCTGGATATAAATAACAACTAAAAAAGTATATGAAAAGTACTATACACAACATATATTTTAAGTTTCCTGAATATACAAGCAATTATATTTAAATGAGCGCTAGCATGCAGTTACACAACTGCTAAGACAACTGCTTAATAAATGAGCATGAGCATTTACATAACTGCTTAATAAATGGTAAGAAAACAGCTTGTGTAAGCACAAGTAACTGCAGGGTCAGTATATATAATCCGAACATAAAATAATAATACAAGATGCCTATACAACCTCACAAAAAGACAATGCAACATTTCTCTCAATATATTGTACAAGATACACATTTTCAAGTGGATTTTCATGCAGGCTTAATCATGCATTTCCAGCATGTTTTATGTGTAGAATTGTAGACCAGACTCCTTTGGATTCAATATTATTGAAGTATAACCTTTGCAAAAAAGTGTATACTTTTACATGTCTTCATTTTGATTATGAAGTTAGCACATCAATAAAGGAAGTTATAGTCATATAGCGTTTTTTTTGTATCTCCACTCCTTAATATTGTCTTTGAATGGTCTTGGTTTTCAGACTCGATCTTGAATTTCCAGTTAACGGAAGTAATTCCAGCTCTTTTGTTTTGAGTACCATGAAAGCTGAAGTTACAAAACTGAAGAAGTACATCTATCAATCACTCTTTAATATTACATGAAACCCAATCTCGATATTGAAATGTTCACAATAATTTGTTAAAAACCATCATATGTTAGGTTTTTAATTAATTTACTTTAGAAAGCGTGCCTGTGTAGAAGATATCTTGACTAAAGCAACAAGTGAACTGGAAAATGACTCCTTGATAAAGGGATTTTTAAAACTAATTACCAATCAATCCCTTCCATCAGTTTCGTAATTTCGCACTGCACTTGGAGGGCAAGGGTCACTCCATATGAGGCTTTCTTATGATTTTACATTCAAAATAAGCTATATATATATAATATGTAGCTACTTTATATCAGTTATAAATGTTTAAATTTATAATTATAATGCTGGAAGGATTATAGTTACAGACACATGTTTGTACAAACATGAATTAGGTATTAAAGAATACGGAGTGGCTAAACGTCCGGTTACCAGACGGCGTATCGTGGGGCTAAACGTCCGGACATCCAATTCGGATCAACTCGGTTTTCCCATATTGGCGAAATCTCTCGAGATCTAAAACCCGCGCATTGCAAGAGGGAGATGGAGCCAGTTTTAAAGTGAAGCAATATGAGCATAAAATAAATTCATTATAAAAATTAAA
>JAOXYB010057689.1:0-10973 GCA_028565635.1 Phoronis ovalis
CGGCCTTTGGCATAATCATATATCCTATATGATCAATTGTACACAAAATATTATCTTGCCAATAAGGCAGTTGGCTAAAAAAGGCAGTGCTTCATTGTTAGAGTTTCAGTATATATCCTAGCTCCACCATAACTACGCGAAACTACGCATATCTGGCTTTTCGTGCAGTGAAATTTTCATCGTACGGATGAGCTTTATCGAAAGGAAATAGATTTTGACGATGAAAATATTAGGACAAATACGTCAGATATTAGGATTATTTTTAGTACCAAACTCTCCATTGCCGGCAATAAGCAATCTAGTCTTGCTCTAAGCCCTTCTGAATTTTTTTTTGGCATTTATTTTAATTGATTTACCTCATTACTGAGATGTATCCCTGTCTTGTGGACGCCCCATTTGATAGGGCGCCATATATTTGATAGTGAAATCAATTAAAAGAATATTATTTTTAGCGGGAAATTTCTGGATCTTATAAAAAATCACTTCTTATTAATTAACCACATTAATTTAAAAAAATTAAAAAATATCCACAAGGACTTTAACAATTGAAAACGCCCCACAGGGCGAGTGCACACTCATCTGATTAAAATAGTGAATATAAATGTTAGAAACTGCATCATTATACGCAGTCAAGTGGAAAATGCATTCAACTCGAAACAGCATATTTTAATTTAAGTATTTTTTGCTGGGTGGGAACCATTCTAGCGTAATGACCATGTCTTCAATTAGCATATATAGGCAAAAGACGTATGTTATTCCTGAATAAAATGTTATTGTAAATTCAATCTAAATATTATAAAACATTTGCCACTACAAAAATTGGTGGGATTTACATGCATATCACAAGGTAAAATAAGAATGCCTTGCGAAAGAAATTACTATATAAAATTCCAACGTATGAATTATTCAGTCAGTCCATATCCTCTGGATGCTATTAAACTAAGTGCCTCTGATTAAAATAGTTTCGATTCATTGAACAAGATTTTATTTATATAGGAAACAAGAAAACGAAAAAGTATAGATATAGTTTCGAGAGTTTTTAGACAACATGAAAATAGATGTAATTTCCAATGACAACATATTTCGCAATTATTAACACTACACACGACATGAAATACTACCCTCCGTAATATATAAAGGCGCGTGAAATAATAATGCATAAACAAACTTATTGTCAGAATTAAATGAAATACCAGAAGCTATGTCCATGCAGCCATAGTTTTCGGCACAACTTATTCAAAAATAAACTTTGTATGTTACATTTTCAATAAGTGGCTGGCTGACTTAAGACAGTCGGGTTGGAATTTTGGAAACAGCACAGCAGGAAAATCATAGCTTGACCCTACATACTATAGTAACTGGCCTTTAAAAATTATGATTCTGTCGTATGCGAAATAGATGCCATTTTCAAATGTAGCAATCGTCATGATATTAACTAATGGAAGTATGAAAAAATAGCAAAATAAAAACTCCTTTATCCGATGTTGGTACTTGTACTCTGGGTACCATTTGGTAAAATTCGATCGAGTTTTTATCCACAACTACACCTTATGTATTATTATAGTATCTAGTCATGTCCAGATATAAAGTAAAACGATTATTCGTCATTATTAGAATCTTTCTGATATGTACATTTTTTGTTACGTTATTTCCTCATTAGCCATTCAAAATTTGATATTAAAGCTTATAGTTTGAATGACGATTCAGCTATCTTGTTATATAGACATTATTACATATTAATATATACATATTTATGGATCAGCACATTTGGTTCTCTCTGGCCAGTCACAAACACATACGCCCTTGGCAGTATTAAAGCGTAATTTAGCAGGACAGATGTGAACTCCATTATTACCATTCGACAAGTCTTCCTGATGGAATTTTGTACAGTTGGTATTGGGCACAATGGTGTAACGGTTGCCTCTCTCATCGCAAGAAGACGGCGTAACAGCTACAATATAAAAAACAAACCACGATAAATGACGCGCAGCTCCAAAACTAAGCATGACTAACTTAATGTTATGGTTACAGTAAACGTGTAAATTCCCTGGAGACTTTGGTCTGGTAGCATATTCATTATTAATGATCTGAGTGTCCGGGAATGAGTGATTCTAGATGACGGAAATATCCAGAAATAAAAACAACTTTAAAGTATCCCAGTAAACTGTCCGGAAGAAAATATTCAAACCGACAGGAACGTCTTTTTTGATTGGATTCTAAGCTAATTAGTTTAGTATCAAACTTAAAATGAGCGTACTAAAACATTATTCATGGTAGGAATCAGTAGTGGATCGATATTATTTTATTAGTACTAGACATGACAAAAACAGGTTTCTTTCCAATTCCCAGGAGCGTAATTTTCTTTCATGCCACTCACACGGGCATTTTCTGAGCTCCAGAGTCACTCCGCAGTGGACATTTAAGTAACCATGTCAAAACATGGTACGTACTGCTTGCCCATGGAACATATTGCTTGCCCTTCCGGCAATAATAGATACTTTATTTTCAGTTAACGCAACATTTACCGTTACAAGAATAGCCATTTGCGTCTAACCTAAATCCCGCATTACAACTGCAAGCAAAACCACCATTTGTTATTGTACAAATCTGATCACAATTGGAAAAAATTTAAAATCAATCACGAAAACTAAAAAGGTATAGATTGTTTGAGAACGACCATAATCAAATTGTATGTTATGTATATGCAAAACACTACAAAACTCGGTCAGAGACCAGTAGCCTGTAGTTTTATGCAATTTAGCGCATCTGATATGGCTACGGTGATAGAGGATCTAATATTCATTTTAAAAGTGTTGCACTTACCGTTACAAGAATAGCCATTTGTGTCTAGCTCAAATCCCGCGTTACAGCCACAGTCAAAGCCACCATTTGTATTGGTGCATATCTGAGCACAATTAGCTGTCCCTGCCGAACATTCGTTCACATCTACCAAATAAGCGATATAGCATCTTCAATTAATTGTATTTACATTACATGTACACTTTGTGTGCACATTAAGGAAAATTAAAGAATGTAGGAACACTGCACGAAAATCCAGATATGCGTAGTTTCTTACTGAATCATTTAATTTTCGAAAATTAAATGATTCAGTAAGTAAACGACGAATAAACGTATGAAAATGTTACGCAAATCGAATATTCTTTAGCACTGAGTCACAATTACGGGCAGCTTAATACTGGATACTCATGATAAATTATAAATTTCATTTATAACGGAGGAGCTACTTATACCATTGCAAGAATATCCATTTGTGTCTAGCTCAAATCCCGCGTTACAGCTGCAATCAAAACTGCCATTTGTATTGGTGCATTTCTGGGCACAATTAGCCGTCCCTGCCGAACACTCATTCACATCTAGAAAAGGTAACAATTACAAGGATTCTTGATTACAATTTTGATTCAGTAACGTTGCACTAAATGCACTACGGCAAGTAATTATAAATTGGTCAGTAAGAGAAATGTACTGCTCAAACTAAAGCTGTTCGGATTGTCCTCAGTAGCTACTGTAGATAGCCTCTGCTATACATGCAGTGCAATGCAGTGATTGATTTTAAATACAATGTTACAAGATTTACATACATAGCAGTACACTTTACCGTTACAAGAATAGCTATTTGTGTCTAACTCAAATCCCGGGTTACAACTGCAGACAAAACCACCATTTGTATTGCTGCAAATCTGAGCACAGTTATCTGTAGCTGCCGTACACTCGTCCACGTCTACAAAAAGTAACTTCAGCGATTCGAGATCCGGATTTAGATTTACATACTCGAATAAAAAAAATGGTACTGTGGTGTAAGGATGAATTTAGAGTTAGCTAGATGTATTTAAAACTGAATCAAAGTCCGTAGTAGAAAACACTATTTTCTGCGAAGAAAGCTTCCTACAATTTTATAAAATACATAATATGAACAGTGGAAAAAAGCTTAAATCAGTCTCCAAAACCAATTAAAAACATATGCATTATTTAAAAATCAGTGTAAATTAAAATTCTATGTTTCATTCATTCATAAGCTGCATGTGCAATTTTGCGCATATGGTGAACTGATCATAGTGAAGGTCATATGATAATCATAAAAGTGTGACTAGATCTAGAATTTTACCTTCACAAGAATGACCGTTTGCATCTAGCTCAAATCCCTGGTTACAACTACAGTCAAAACCGCCATTTGTATTGGTGCAAATCTGAGCACAATTATCTGTACCTGCCATACACTCGTTCACATCTACAAATATAAGCAAAATTAATCGTCTAAACTATTTTCAGTTACGTTGCACTAAAATATAAGCGCGCATATTAAGCTGAAATGAACCAAAAGGATTTAGTAAAGGTAAGTAAACAGTGTACAACGTACGTACTGCGCAAAATAAGACGTTCGAATTTTCTTAACAGTTTGAACTGCCACCGTTAAGTGCAATACAATAATGGATTTTGAATAAATTATTGCAAGTATTCATTTGTAAATGGCTCTACTTGCTTACCGTTACAAGAATAACCATTTGTGTCTAGTTCAAATCCCGCATTACAGCTGCAATTAAAACCACCATTTGTATTGGTGCAAACCTGAGCACAGTTGTCAGTGCCTGCCGTACAGTCGTCCACATCTAGAAAAGGTAACAACAACGCTTTTCGATTGGAATATATGGATTGATGTAATCAAGGGGAAATTGGTGCCATGAGACTTTGCTTAGCTAAACTCTCGCTTTTCCGCCGTTGTCAAACCGCAATTTGTAAACAGCGTACAATGTCCTGCGCAAAATAAGACTTGATTTTAACGACAGTTTGATTGCTACGTGCAGTCTCCGTAAAAAGGAAGGTATGCATTATTTATTTAAGAATCGCTATTAATTAAAATCGTGTGTTCAGTTATATATGGGTATAGGATATGTGTCATGTTAATAAAAATACTACTTGTACTATACTACAATTACTTCTGATACTACTCTATCAGTACCAGCATCAACAACACCAACACCATCACCACCACTACTAATATGTATACACTATGATGTTGGACCAACATATTTTTTATCAGGAACAAAAGCTTTTATGCAGAGAATTATAGCATTTTTACGGACAAGCGTGGATATGATGTGCAATTTTGCACATATGGTGAGCCGATAGTAGTATGTGTCTAATAATAATGTGTTACTGGACTCTTACCGTTACAAAAATAACCATTTGCATCTAGCTCAAATCCCGGGTTACAGCTACAGTCAAAACCGCCATTTGTATTGGTGCAAATCTGAGCACAATTATCTGTACCTGTCATACACTCGTTCACATCTACAAACATAAGTGAAATTGCTGAAATTAATTTCGGTTACGTTGCACTTTTTAGCGCTCATATATGAAGCAGAAGACCACGGCAAGAAAACTATGTTAGCAATGTACAACGTATTGCGCAAAACAAGATGTTGGAATTTTCAGAACAGTTTAAACTATCACCATTTTGAAATAAATTATTGCAAGTTTTTATTAAGAAACAGTGCTACTTTTTTATAGTGGTACTTTACCGTTACAAGAATAGCCATTTATGTCTAGCTCAAATCCCGCATTACAGCTGCAGTCAAAACCGCCATTTGTATTGGAGCAAATCTGAGCACAATTGTCAGTGCCTGCCGTACACTCGTCCACATCTACAAAAGGTAAGATTACTTCTGCAGTATTCCAGAATACGTAGTGTGAAAATTGGAAAATATTTTAAATCAATCTCCATAACTAATAACATGCATGCATTATTTAAGAATCACTAGAAATTGAAATTGTATGTTAGTTATTTATATGTGGAATGCTATATAAGACACGCGTCATGTTAATAAAAATGCTACTACTGCTACTGCTACTGCTACTGCTACTGCTACTACTACTACTACAGCTGCTGCTAGTACTGCTACTGCTATGCAGGATCAATGCTTTTATTCAGAACATTTTCTCACGAGTCGACATGAACTTGTTAAACAATTTAGTGCATCTGATAAGCCAAGCATCGTAAAGGATTTAATATTAAACTTAGCAACAAAAAAGCATAAATAAACTACGCCAAGAAAATTAAGTAAGCGATGTACTACACAAAATAATTTGTTCAATGTACAATGTAATGATATATTTTAAATAAAGTATTGCAAATTTATATTTAAAAATAGCGCTACTTTTTACCGTTGCAAGAATAGCCATTTGAGTCTAGCTCAAACCCAGCGTTACAGTTGCAGTCAAATCCACCATTTGTATTAGTGCAAATCTGAGCACAGTTATCAGTACCTGCCGTGCACTCGTTCACATCTACAAAAGGTAACAGACTTTTTTATGGAATAGCTTTTGAAATAATATTATACATACTATTTATATATTATAACAGTTAATAAGAATATCACTACATACTATTACTATCGCTACTTTTACAAGTCATACACTATACGATCCACGTCTCGATTTTTTTTATCGGAAACACTGCTTTTATTCATGCCATTATAGCTTTCTTATAAGCTGACGTGGATATGTACTGTCTAGCGCAACTGATACATTAAACGTCTTGGAGGATCAAATTATAATTTTATAAAAGCGTTACTCGTACCGTTACAGAAATGTCCATTTACATCTAGCTCAAATCCCGCGTTACAGCTACAGTCAAAACCGCCATTTGTATTGGTGCAAATTTGAGCACAGTTATTTGTGCCTGCCACACACTCATTCACATCTACAAAAATCAGTGAAAACGTCTAAAAGTATTTTCAGTTACGTTGCACTTAGCACGCACATATAGCAGAAATAAACAACGACAAGGAAATTATTCAGTAAGAAAAAGGCGTACAACGTATGCGCGTAATAAGACGTGCTACATTTTTCAACATTTGTCTGACACGTTAACGTGCAATAATGAATTATAAATGTCGATTTTTCAGATATTTATAGCGCAACTTACCATTGCAAGAATAGCCATTTGTGTCTAGTTCAAATCCGGGGCTACAGCTGCAGTCAAAACCACCATTTGTGTTGGTGCAATTATGAGCACAATTAGCCGTCCCTGACGAACACTCGTTCACATCTACGAAATATAAAGACAAAGATTTGTACTCAATGAAAAAATGGTGTTTCATGTAAAAGATATTACCTAATAATATGAGTTCTATTAAATAACGAATGTAAACAATCAATTCCTGTAACAGAAAATAATGTAATTAAAATATAACGTCTGCCATATTTTAGAATATACAGCATGAACAGTAAAAACAAGATTTAAATTTGTCTCCTAAACCAAGAACATGTACTCATAGTTTAAGAGTTTATATACACCAGAATTGTATGTTTGACTGTTTTTTGTATACACTATACGACTCAATGCTCTATGAACCAGTATATTTTTTATCAGCTGCAGTTCATTTAATCAGATTGGGGCTAAGGGGTCTAATAATGATCTTAAAAGCGTGTATCCCACCGTTACAAGAATAGCCATTTGAGTCTAGCTCAAACCCAGCGTTACAACTGCAGTCAAATCCGCCATTTGTATTAGTGCAAATCTGATCACAATTGTCAGTGCCTGCCGAACACTCGTTCACATCTACAAAAGGAAAGAACAAAGATTAAATTTTTGCACCTAAAGAGGAAAACAATTTTAAAATGTGAGTTTGGACAATGTAATTTAAAAAAGTATATTTAAAAACTTAACCATTCAAAGTCTGGAACAGAGAGTATTGTAAAGATAATTCCTATTCAGTATTAATTTTATGATAAACAGCAAGAACAGTGAAAAAATGATTAATCAGTCGCTAGAACTTAGAAAACTATTTGCGTTATTTAAGAATGACTATAAATTAGAGCTTTATGTTTTAGTTACGTTTCCGAAACTCGACATAGCTGGTGTCAAATTACGATATAAAGTACCACTAATATTACTACTACTACTAATATTAATACTACTACCATTACTACTACCACTACCACTACAACTACGTACAGAATAAGACGTTCAAATAATTACCGTTACAAGAATATCCATTGGTGTCCATCTCGAATCCCCTATTACAGCTGCAGTTAAAACCACCATTTGTGTTGGTGCAAATCTGAGCACAATTGTCAGTGCCTGCCGTACACTCGTTCACATCTACAAAAGGTAACGTTGATTGGGATATCAATTTATGTTATCAAGGGAAAATAGTGCAATTTTAATTCGCATTCTTATTAACGAAAAATATGAGTTAGATATGTTTAATAGTGAATGTTAACCATAAAAGTCTGAAATATAAAACACCGTTAAGAACATTTCTGCAATATTTCAGAATTCAAACCATGATAGTGTTGGAAAGATTTAAATCATGTACCAAAAATAAACATTATTTATAAATATCGTACAGTTCAGCACTTCTAATAAGCAGATATTCGTGGAGGTTTAATAAGAATCTTAAACGTGTGTCTCTTACCGTTACAGGAATAGCCAGTTGTATCTAGCTCAAATCCCGCATTACAACTGCAGTCAAAACCACCATTTGTATTAGTGCAAATATGAGCACAATTATCTGTGCCTGCCAAACACTCGTTCACATCTGCAAAAATAAGCGACACTGTCTTCAATTATTTTCAGTTACATTGTAGTTATGGCGCACATGAAGCTCCAATAAATTACGGCATGCAAATTCAGTAAGTATTGTGCAAAATAGAACAGAGAATTCTTTAACAGTTTCACAGTCACTATTACGTGCATTTCAGTAGTGGATTTCAAAGGATAAACTACTAGAAATTGAATATTAAAATAGCTCGACTTTTATCAGTCTGAATAAATCCATCCGTTAGTGTTCCATACCTTCTCAATTAACGTCTGAGCTTAACCATAGTCAATTGTTGTTATATTTCCTCAATATAACATGATCGAAACAATTACGTCATCAATCTTTTGCCAATCGAGATGACTTTCTCTCTGCGTGATCCATCGTCGCCTATCGTATATATTCTATCTTTGTGACTCATTCTGAATAGGTATTACTTGTTGCTTAGTGGACTATAGGTAAACTATGCAGGACAGAATGTGTGTGATCAACCCCCACCTGCTTAGTCCACTGTTATACCTATTATTGTAAGCCGCAATTTGATTGGTGTCAAGACTTTCGAGATACTTTAATTTAGTAGAAATAAAGGGATTACCGTTCTTCAGCTTTTCAAGCTAATAAACAAAAATTGACTATGGTTAAGCCCAGACGTTAGTTGAGAAGGTACGGAACACTAACAGATGGATTTATGCAGAAAGGACTTTTACCGTTACAAGAGTAGCCATTTGTGTCTAGCTCATATCCAATGTTACAGCTACAGTCAAACCCACCATCAGTATTAGTGCAAATCTGAGCACAATTGTCTGAACTTGTGGAACACTCGTTCACATCTAAAAAAATTAGCGACATTGCCTTCGTATACTTTTATCAACGTTACAGTTAGAGTGCATATGGAGCAAACTATGCAGTTATTGATTGTCGTACAACGGTCTGTGGGAAATGGGACTATTATAGAAAGTTTTGAGTTACATCAGTAACAACAGGTGTAGTAATGCGTTTTAAATGAAAAGTTATTAGAATATTTATTTTAAATAGCGAGATTTTTACCGTTACAAGAATATCCATTTATATCTAGCTCAAATCCTGCATTACAGCTGCAATTAAGTCCGCCAATTGTATTGGTACAAATCTGAGCGCAGTTATCTGTTCCTGTTGCACATTCGTCTACGTCTATAAAAATAAACGTAAACGAACTAGTTTTCATCTTATTTGAGTAGTAACATTGTACTTGGGATGGAATCGTCTTAAACTATTTTCGATTATGATTGTATTATTTTGTTATTTATATTGTTATATATATTTGTTTGTTATTTATATTTGATACAGCTAAACACACTTTTACTGTTACTATTACTGCTGATAATAATAATTACTAAGTGCGCTACCAATGCTTTAACTACTTGAACACTATTCGATCCAAGGGATTCTAAATTGTATCGAGAACAAATGGTAGAGATACCTCTAATAATTAATAATAATCTTCAAAAAGGAATGACTCTTACCGCTACAGGAATAGCCATTTGTATCTAGCTCAAATCCCGCATTACAACTGCAGTCAAAACCACCATTTGTATTAGTGCAAATATGAGCACAATTATCTGTGCCTGCCAAACACTCGTTCACATCTACAAAAAAATAAGCGATCCTGTCTTCAATTATTTTCAGTTACATTGTAGTTAATTATGGCGCACATGAAGCTCCAATAAATTACGGCATGCAAATTCAGCAAGTATTGTGCAAAATAGAACAGAGAATTCTTTAACAGTTTCACCGTCACTATTACGTGCATTTCAGCAGTGGATTTCAAATGCTAAACTATTAGAAAGTGTATATTAAAATAGTTCGACTTTTCTCAGTCTGAATAAATCCATCCGTTAGTGTTCCATGCCTTCTCAATTAACGTCTGAGCTTAACCATAGTCAATGTTTGTTATATTTCCTCAATATAACATGAGCGAAACAATTACGTCATCAATCCTTTGCCAATGGAGATGACTTTCTCTCTGCGTGATCCATCGTCGCCTATCGTATCTATTCTATCTTTATGACTCATTCTGAATAAGTCTTGCTTGTTGCTTAGTGGACTATAGGTAAACTATGCAAGACAGAATGTGTGTGATCAACCCCCCACCCGCTTAGTCCACTGTTATACCTATTATTGTAAGCCGCAATTTGATTGGTGTCAAGACTTTCGAGATACTTTAATTTAGTAGAAATAAAGGGATTACCGTTCTTCAGTTTTTCGAGCTAATAAACAAAAATTGACTATGGTTAAGCCCAGACGTTAGTTGAAAAGGTACGGAACACTAACAGATGGATTTATGCAGAAAGGTCTTTTACCGTTACAAGAGTAGCCATTTGTGTCTAGCTCATATCCAATGTTACAGCTACAGTCAAAACCACCATCAGTATT
>JAOXYB010057700.1:0-10973 GCA_028565635.1 Phoronis ovalis
ATGATAAACCAGATTATAATGCATGATGTATTATATTCTTTTCTAATGTAAAAAAACAATAATGTTAAAAAAATATATTCCTACACATTGGATGGGCATTAGACATGACAAATGTCTTGTTGCATATGCTTTGCCAAATATTGTCGTTCTTTCCCAACTTGTTTTAAGGTTGTAGAAGAGATTGGCCGGCGAAGTTAATTTTTTAACAATTAAGGGAATTTTTGGGGCGGACCGCAGGGGCACTTTTCGAAAAATATGCTCCATACATTTTTCACGCATTTGCGAGAAATAATCCATTTTTGTAGATTTGTTCTAGAATATATTTTCATGTTTTTAGCACTGTGGCCAGTTATATTGAAAATGGCTGGCCACTCTGCGTTCTTTATTTAAATTAACATCAGATTTCTGTTTGTTAAATCTCATTCATTGAGCATTTTTCGTTTCGACCGGAATATATGTAATTTTGTACTTTTTGTAATACAAATATGTAAATAATATTCCTGGAAATTCATAGATGAAGAAATATTGTAATTTTCTGTCAATGTTGAGAAGTGGCGGTTTCGTAATGTATTGACATGTACGGCAACGCCTGTTATTGCATGGCAAGATTCTATTCTCACTAGTTCTGTAAAAAGAAATATTTTTTTATTCTTCTGTAAGGTACCAAAAGGATCGAATTGGGAATGGCTACAAAGGGAATACTATTGTTAATCTTTTTAGTTTTATTTTGTAGAATTAGAATGGTGCATCTGCCTAATGTTCTCGCTGTATCAATGTGTTCGTTGGCTTTTGTGTGTTCTTGATGAAATGTTGTTAATATCTTCAACTCGTTCGTGATATATGTTGAGATTGGAACAAAATCGATATGAATAGCCATATTATTGCGGCAACAGTGTTATGATTATTGAGTGCAATGTTATTTATGTTTATATTTAAATAATTTTCTATAAATATGACATGTTTTGTGTTGTTTCTTATCACATTTGCAAAGTTAATATTCCTTAAAAAGTGCAGAGTTCGTGGCTAATAAATTCCGAGAAAATATCGTTTTATCACGCATCTGAAATAAATAAAAATTGCAACTCCTTTCATTAAAACTATTAACAGCATATTTTAGTAGTATATGCCGAAGTATATGACCATTCTGGAGCAGGATCCGCACCCCTTCTACAAATTTATTAGTAGCTTTCGATTACAACGTTGTCCAACAAATTGCTGATATTCGTATAGCTGTAGTATTTTTTTTTAAATTTGGTTAGCCAACATTACATTTAACAATATTTATACATTTTACACTATTATAACCAATAACAATATTTTGTAGTCATAAAACATGCCTATTAAAGGTAAATAGAAAAGGACCATTGAGGGACAGAGAATGGATAGTGGGATGGAAAGCCATCCCCAAAGAGTAACCACCATTAAATTTTAAACTAATTTTTTAACTGATTTTTTAATTAATTTTTTTAATTATTTTTTGTATAGACCAAATATTTCAGTAAAAAAAAATTAAGCCGCAGAAGTAAATGCTATCGTATTTTTATATTTCTGAAATTAAAATGCGGCAGCGTGCCAGGAGACAACAATATACGTTTTAATCGAAAACGAAATGATTTAAAGACGAAAATTAATATATGAGCCCCGTATTTTGCCATGTCGATAACGAAATACATGGGCGAAAGTCATTACGCAATGCGTTTTAATCGAAAACTAATGAGAATTTTAAAGAACACTCTGTAGAAACATGCCATTGTTCGTTCGTTATATTTGAAAATACATTCTTTTTTCTGTCAAGGCAAAAAAAGGAACGTCAAGAATTAACAGGCTATGACAGTTACTTCGTGAAAATTGAAAAACGAAATAAAAAAACAACGTTTCAACTGAAACTAATTGTATTGCTTGAAGCTAATATAAGAAGCATATACACAATTTTCTTCTCAACATACATCAGTATAGATATAAATCCATATTTAGGTAATAATTGTAGAATACGTTCTTTTGGAGGTGAAATACTTCGTGGTAACTAAGTACTGGTAATATTCCTCTTTTACTTTATCAGGTATAGATGGATCAGTATAAATGTTTACGCATTCCTGTCGCGACTGTTTTTCAATTATTAAATAATGATGTTTTTCTTCCGGGTTGCAGATATGCATTTGCACGTCGAGCAGTTTATATAAATTTTCCGTTCTCTTTGACACACTAGCACATTTTGACAGTAACGACACACGCTTGTAAGTTCCATGATATAAACATAATTATGTCCTTTCACTTACTTGTTGATAAATATATGAAGTTGCACATGCGATACATTCACTTTTCCATTTAGTATTTGATGATTTATGACTTTTACTCAGTGATGAGCCAGTAATATATTACTTTTTAATATCTAATACCCCGGCTTTATAAAGTGCAGTGGCCATTATATATCTTATTTGGCTTATTTGACTTCGAATGGAACTGCAAGGCAAACGTTATAGCACTGGGCGTTTTAATAAAAAACAAATGAAAGACTCAAAGATGAACGCTGAGCGCTGTATTTTGGTATGTCAATAATGAAAATTAATGAGCCATGTATTTTGGTATGTAAAGTATAGTGATGAACTGGGAAAAAGACAAGAAACGTGTATAAACAAAAACGATTTTGACGTTTTTTTTTAATACTAACTGAAGTTTTCACAATTTTGGAGTGTTATTAATATATATATATATTATACACATTAAGCTCTTAAAACCAGTTAATTAACCAAAATCACGAATATGCTGTCCTTGAACTGCACATAGATTTCTGAGGGATGTCTTTGATGGATTATTTATAGTATTGGTTTCTTTCACTGCAGTGCTTCTTTCCAGAACTGTTGTTGGCAACTTCTTGTTGAAGCTAACATTAACATTTTTGCAATTAGGATTCATTAAAAAAGCACCCTTTGAGAGGCTTGCAGGTTTAAAAAGTGATCCTTTGGCAGACCTCGCTCAGTAATAATCATGAGATAAGTTAATAAAGTAAGCCACTTTGATTTTTAGAACCTGGTGGTGAAAAACATGCCTTTTTTACTACGCATCTGTATACATCTGAATGGTGAAAAACATACCCTTTGACAGATCTGTATACATGTACTTTATAAAAACAACACAATTTTTGCCAATATTTAGTCATGTGAACCCACCCTTTACACAAGTGACCCCCGGACATATCTTTAATACCTTTTCTATTTCGGTAAAATCTACAGTAAATTTCTACATCTACATTAAATTAAATTCCTAACAAAGTAAAATCTGTGATTCCTCACCCCAAAGGCTCTTATGGACTTATAACTATAGTAATTTAGTTATCAGTATTGTATATGTGAGTGGCATAGCCTAATGACTTGAATGAAACAGGGATACTGCATATTCAATTTTATTCTTATGTTTGAATAAGAAAAACTGGTACTATTATAAATACTTCACATGAATATCTGTAATAAACATATTTCTTATTGACATCCGGTTAAACCAGTTAGCCATCTGGTGAGATGTATAAGAGGAACACATGTACAACGAATGGATTTATTCAAACTGATGTATACAAGAATGGTACTTGAGGCGTTGGCAGTCCTGATGTATACTAGAATGGTACTTGAGGCGTTGGCAGTCAAACAGAAAATGCCATGTCGTCTGAGTCCGAAAGTGATTGTTTACAATTAAGCAAAAAAGCTGAAAACTTAAAGTTAAAATATTGATGTATTGTTTTTAAGAATTTATTTTTAACGGTTAATTTTCAAATACTTTAAATATTATAGTTTCTATAGTATATGTATTATTAATATTCAATTTGTTTTGATGCTAACTATTTTATGTTCGTTTGAGGAACGAATTAAAATCATATTTGCATAATGACATTTTTTTAAAATTTAACCAACTATCTCTCAGTAAATAACCTTTTAACTGTAAGGTCAAGAATGTTACATTTCAAAAGTACCATACCGAGCAGAAAGAAAACAGAAGTTTCTAAAGACTAATCAGTTTTTGTACTTAACTTAGAAAGTTTTATCTAGGTATATTTAACTAATAATAATAACAAAAATAATAATAATATTATAAACTCAGTTGCGCTGTACAATAAAAGCGGTATAAAATAAAATAAGTTAACTAAGATACAATTAGAAGTACCGTGCAATAAAAAAAGATTTAAAAAAAATCAAACTTGTAGATAAGCTCTAATAAAAAAATTTGTTTTTAGCCTAGATTTAAAAGAATTAAAAGTCTTTGCTCCTAACTGTAGCTGGAAGTAAATTCTATAATTTAGGTGTTAGTACAGCATAAGCTCTATCTCCATAAGTGACTGAATTGGCCATCTGTCTAAATAATAAAATGCCATCATTGTTGGATCTAAGATTTCTAATGGGCGATAGATCCATAATGTATTCAGGTGCGGAATTATTGATTTAAAAGTAATGGCAACTATCATTAAAATGGAACTAAAAAAGTATACTGATCACTCAAATGACTATGCGTTTCGTTTCATAAAGCAATTACTCTAAAGCATCAATATGAAATTAAGATTTAAATATATTGGTCTTGTTGTCAGCGCCAGAACTTCTTCCCATGTTCAATCTTGGGTGATTCTTAATATATACACAAGACCCAATTTTAAATGTATAGAGAATTTGGGTAAAAAATAGTGCAATACTTGTCATGGTCCGGTTAGCATTGAATAAACTCTAAATTGTAAAAAATTTACGATTTATAAAACGTAGGTTAAATGCACTTTGCTTATCATAATAATTGATTGACTTTTTTACCTTTTAAATACAAGCAGGAAGTAGACAATATTGTTCCTTATGAAAACGAGACTTTCTTTCGGTGGATGAAGTTTCGTTAAATAATTTACTCGCAAACAATTGCTGTCGTTCTACTGGTTCTGGGCTCCTGCTTTATTTCTGACTGGTGTCAGTATATGCGTGTGTTACCTGTGACAGGTTGTAAGAAAATTTAGATCTGTTGAACACAAATATTTAAAACATAAATATGAAAAATGATTGAAAATGTTAATATATCAGGGACAAGAAGGCATTTTTAGTTTGCCTTGTTTGATTGTATCGTTTTTGAGAAAAATGGCTAAACAGGGATGTAGCGGCCTATAAATAGGACATTAGTAGCCAATTACTGTAATGAGTTGATTCTTAAGTGTCATTCTTTTACATAGTGAACTGGGACATGCTCCACGTATTGGGGCATTCACTTTGTAAATTTTTTGGTCCACAGTAAAATGTTCTCTACATTGTGAAGAATATATGCTCAGTGATCAATGTCAGCTTGCGCGGGTAATTTTTGTGACTTAAACCCTAGCTTAATTTCATAAAGTGCCTGGATGACCATGTGATACAGTATATCCAATCCTAATTTGTTTCACGATGTATTTTAAAGCCGATTGGCTTAGGACTACATAGAGCAAGTCACTCGGGAGCAAGATGAAGGTACAATGAAGATAATAAATAGGACAGTCGCAAGATCTGAATTTACATCTTGGGTAGTGTAAATATGCAGGTACTGTGCAGTCTATAGGTAAGTAGCCTAAAAAGCGTCATAATTCGACCTCTTCCTTCTCATATCAGTAACGATCAAGCTTTCATTACTTAGACCTATATATTAAAAGTAAGTACATAGCTGTCGATACCATCTTGTACCAGAAATAAAGTATGGGAAAATAGTAAATAAGAAACAAAATATATGATAAGCAACTACTGTAAATAAGGCAACAAATTATAATGCAGTATTTTCTGCCGTGTGAAGTGAAAACATGACTGCCTCATGAAAGCAGTCTGTTGAGAAATCACGTTTGATCATGCGCATGCCATGGATATTCGTCTGGCAAAATTCAGCCACGGCTACATAAAACAAAAAAGAATGTATTAATCACATAAACAATAACGACAAGTTGACTAGTTTGTAAAGCAGTACATGCATGAATTTGTGGATAACTATAGTTTAGACAAAAACATGACACGACTTGAATATCCAATATAAATGGAAATAATCTGGTATTAACCCTGACTCATCTTCTTTACTTTAAAAAGTGCAGAAAGTATATAATGTACACCCAAGTATAAGGAACGTTAATTTGATTATACTCACGAAACTAAAGTATGAATATATGCTTCGGAACTAATATTAATTCTGCTATTTATCAACCGAAACCATTTATTATTCCGAAACCAAGAAAACCTAACTTTACATATGACGGTTTCGGTACTACTCAGATTAGTTTCGATCTATTCATAGAACAATGACGATTAATTTTGCGTAGGTATTCAACGGCGTTGCCAATATAAACAGTTTCCTTGCAATCGTGACTCTTTAACTGTAGTCGTCTCGCTCGTATTGTGTGTTGTAGATGTTGAAGATGCAGGTATGCTTCCATTTTTTTTCTGCAATAAATCAAAACCATGTGATAAAAAAAGTCTAAGTTATTGTATAATAGCATCGTGCTCACACGAATTAATGTAGTCGTAGATGCACTTTGCAAGGATTATCGTTGGTCAGCATATATGTACATAATTACCTACATGTACCTTGTGCTATTGACCTGGTAATAATTTTGTATACTACTGTCAACACTCGACCAATGTCTGCGTGAAAAAGAACATTTTAACTTCCTCATCAAGTTGTATTGTACTAACAATAAGTTGCGCCTAAACACGTACTTTGTGGTGTATTATATTTAGGTTCCCTAAATTGATACATCTTAGGGCTAATTATTTTATATAAAAAATATATTATCTTCAATGTGGTCTGAAGACTCCACACATTTATACAGGAATGGCTTACTCAAGAATTAGTGTTTAGCTCGATGAACGTTCTGTTGAAGTACTGAATTTGGCGATTTAAATTGTGGATGTAAAACGTCACTGAGTACATGTAGTTTTTTTAGAAATTTTTTAAATAACAGTGTTTAATGAAAATAGCGAAACAGTACATCATTAAGTTCAATTAATATTTTCAACAACTACTATTGTGAAAACAAGAAAACTTTTAAAAAACGACACTTGAAAGCACTAAAATAAAATGGTGCAGCGTTAGGAAATTATTAGTTTGGTGAATTTTAAAAATGTTATCGTTCCAACTGAGGTGCGATCATGTAGAGCATCGACATCCTCCAATTTCAGTACTGGAAAGGAACTTGTCTGACGTCACCAGTTAGCTGAACCATTTCTAATCCCAGGTTTCAACCTACAACACAGCGATATTAGTTGTTTTTTTCTATCGTGTCTTATTCATTTCTTACGATTTAATTGTATTTCAGATTTATTTACAGGATTTCTTCATTGTAGATACTGAATTGTACATTATAGTATACTTATGCGAGTTGATTCAAAATGGTCCCAGACAGATCCAAAGTAAAGAGCGCATTAAGCATCGGTGGTACGACGGCTATAATACTTGGCAAATAAAACGAATGAAATAAAGATGCAAATACCAATGATGTAGGTTTTAATTGTTTTTATCTAACATACGTGTGATAAATCTTCTTTGTTACTCCTTATAATGAAAGCACCCAATCTGAAATAAGTTGTGTTTCAAGCAGGCCGTTTTCAGGTCATAAATATGCTGATGATTTCTAAACTTACGAAACGCAGATGATTAATTATATAATTCCTTTTAAGAATGAATAAAAAAATTAAAGTTTGCTTTTCCGTAGGTTGATTAATGTTCGAAACAACCGCCAGGTGGCATAACGCACGTATGAGAGCCAGGGAAGTCTGCAGCTTGCACCTCAGGCTAAGTAACATCTGAAGCATTTGCGTACATTCAGTAAGTAAATACGACTTGCACAAAACTAAAAAAGCGCATAAAATGTTACTTCAGTGAGTGTGAAGTCATAATAGATAATATTACAGCCATACGAAATGTGCACTAAGTACAGGTCATAACACTAAGTGCAAATAAAACACGCCTCATTCCAACACATCGATTTATAAAAAGAACGCTAAGGTCGCTCTTTTTGTTCACCTTTCAGTGCAAACACACCATATGACAATGAATTACACCAATTCACCCATACATGTACGAGCCCAGTACTAGCTCCCCGGGAATATAAATTCCTAGTAAAGCGTTAGAATTCCTGTAATTTGTTTTTCTCCAGCGGTCGATATTTGTTGATTTTCCCGCGTTGCCACGGGTTGTAAACAGGCAACTATTTGAACGGTAGCAGAGAAAATATGAAAAGTGTAGTCAAAGGGTGCGATTCTTGAATCCAAAAAGAAAAGAAGAAAAATACCGATTTTTTATTTGACTTCATTTCTTAACAATTTTGGACAAAATCCTCTGAAAATTTATATATTGACTTTATAATGATTTTTATGTTTATGTTTTGTAGTGATTTTTAATTTTAAAATTCTTATATAAAAATCAACTATTTCTTTATTATATACAAATCAACTATTTTTTTAACAACAAACATTTAGCTTCCTCCTTTTTATGTCATATTCCTATCTGATATATCATACGCCTAATATTATGTGTATTTGTATAATATATATATGATAAAAGTATAACAGTGTCGTATAACTCGGATACCTAATAATGCGCCTAACACCGTACCTGATTGGTTAAAAAACTTGAAACAGCAACACCCCTAGTTGACATTAAGCAGTCTTTCTGTGCATCTTTCCGTTTCTTTGATAGTCGTGCGTCTCTACAGTTAGCGCATCCGTATTCACTATATAAGACACATCTTTGGATAAAGAAAGTAGGACAGAAATGAATCTCAAGCACAAATAATTGAGCGATTGCGCACTAATAACAATGACCAATCCCAGGCCATAAAACAACCGAACAACTCGTATCAGTTCATATTTCCTTTTTTGAAGAAATACAACTACTTGTAACCCATATAACGACCCTTTGTTGTGAATCAAAACAGGTGAAAACCCTGAGTCTTAATAAACCATGCAGCCAACTGCACAACTGAGCGTTAGCATCTTTGAAATCAGAGGAAAGGATGGAGATTGCATTAAATCGGAATGCCGACATAAGAAGATGATTTTCTGCACAGTTGCAGCATTTGCAATTGTCTGCGCAATCCTGGTTGTATTGGTGATTGTTTTGAGTATTCAGATACAAGCTCTGGGAGCACGTATATCCGTACTTGAATCGCTTGAAAAAGATCAAAGACAACTTCAGGTAAGTGGAGTACAGGTTCTTAACAACAAATGCTTATAATGTATTTTATAAAACTACTAGAGAAATATTATTTCAACCTACATGATAAGTGACTTACGAGAAATAAATATTCGCAGCATGAACATTCTGAACTGAGAATTTTACAAAGCGCACATTTTTTAAGATAAGAATATATACTTTGTCAACATTTTAAAAGCTGCGTATGACACTCGTGTGGCATCATCAGTTGTATGCGTTCTGGATTCAATCTTATCTAGATCATGAACTTCTTAAATTGACAACACTACTTATAAATGCAATCAGCTAGAACTGTAACGGTAACAGAAAACTTTGCACTTCAACATGCTGTTAACCAAGCAAAAAAATAGTATCGTTGGTTGAATTTAGGGTTTGGTTTCATGATACATTAATATACAAGGAATGCTTTTTTAAAACAGAAAGTTGGCAACCCTTTAAAATGGCATATAAATTAAAATATTACGAGATGACATACTTTATACCGTATTTAAAACAAGATTTCAGTTGTTCGCATTTTAGATCGAGTTTTAACAGTGTTTAAGTTGTAAGTAGATGCCGGGATCAAATGCCATATTAAAATTTATTTAAAAAAAATAATAGCTCTAAAGTAAATATTTTAAAATTAAAAGAAGAACTTTATTTTATCTTAAATCATCCTAGGTTTATGTTAAGGGTACACAAAGGTTTTTCAATTTTAATAGTTTCAAGAGCGTAACCGAAAATATTTTTTTGCCGGGATTAGATGCCACACTAAAATTTATTTTAAAGAAAATATTTTAAAATTACATTAAAAAAAATCTTAAATTTAATCTTTATGTTAAGGGTATATAAAAAAGGCATATTCGATTTTAATAGTTTCAAGAGCGTAACCGAAAATATTTTTTGTGCAGTGTTAATTTGCAAAAATGTGACTTGTTTATAATTTTTTAATGTTGTATGATATTATCTGAAATTTCTTGACATAAAAATTGCGAAGAAATTTTCAGGCAAAATTGAAAATTATTCTAAATCAGCTGCGCGGTGAATTATAGTATCACGCTTGTTGTATATCTAAAAAAGTATTTAAATTGACAGTACAGAATTAGTTTCACTTTCATTTTGTGATTTTTTTTAAATCACTAATATTAAGAAATCACATTTCTTTAGGGTTTATTATTTTACTCTGTTGTATAATGCTGTAATCCATTCATCATAATCGACTTCATCAACATTGTCAATGCGTTGTAAATTCTTGCGACTTTTATAAGAAAAAGGCACGCATATGCGTTAAATGAAAATATTCATAGCGCAAGTTTAACTTACCTTTTACTGTTACAAAAACCATGAAAGTCTGGTTGTCAATTGTGCTTGCATAGAATCAAAAATTAGTTTATAATAGCATTTTTCAAATGTCGTCAGAATGGTAGCCATTTTGAATTTATGACGTGCGGCCTCGAGTTGATTAAAAAC
Organism: Phoronis ovalis; assembly: GCA_028565635.1. Taxonomy (NCBI): domain Eukaryota; kingdom Metazoa; phylum Phoronida; family Phoronidae; genus Phoronis; species Phoronis ovalis. Next base: position 10,633 of record JAOXYB010057700.1, read on the forward strand.
AGTTACAAAATTTAAAAAAAACTTTTTTGGAGTTATAACAGGCAATTACCCGTAACATTAAATTTTCAGCTAAAAAATTCCAAAATTAAATTAAACTAGTTAATTTACAATATAGGATTGGGATGACGCAAAGGAAAAACAAAATGATTTGTCTGTGAACATAATTTCGCGACAAAAACGTGACAAGGTGTCAAATATGGCGACCTCTAGCCAACGCAACAAAAGGAGAACCAGCAACTGTAAAAAGGAATGTCGAAAGAAGAGTTTAGAAAAGGAACAGAAGGAGAAATGCATAGCAGAATGTAAACCGGCCGGACGAGGTAAGAGATATTAAGTATATA
>JAOXYB010057711.1:0-10972 GCA_028565635.1 Phoronis ovalis
GACATAACATTAAATTGTTATCCCAAATAACAAATTAAAGAGAACTTAAGAAATTTGTTATTTTGTGGTTTCTTTTCAAGTGGCGCTATGTTGCTATAATATTTGGAAACGGGCAAAGGGTAGGTGTACCATTTGAAATTTAAAAACATTTATATGCTCGTTGACTACCACTAGGAAAAGTAAAGGTTAAATGCTAATATAATAACTGCATGTGTAAGAGATAAACTTATTCTAAACTAGTGTGGGGCACTGACTCTCATTGACCAGGTATACGGGTAAGCTCCGAGCGAGAGGGTATGAAGGGTATCTCTTTTTCGAGCATGAAGTTCGATTCTCAAACTGTTGCATTTCATTCATATGTCCAAAAAATGTCGAAAAGGGGTTTATATTTTAAACTTTTTTCCGAAAGTATTTAAGGGTTTGAAAGGTTGGGTGGGGTAATCCCGTATAAAAATTATTGAAGTCAGTGCCCCGGGCAATACGACTATTTATTTATATTACACAAACACGTCTAATGTTGGAATAACGAGTAATCGTGCGAGCAAAGTGAAACATGCTAAAATTCTACTGTATTTGTTTATCTGTCGCTGTGTTTCATGCAGAACTGCAGTGCAATATTTAAGCTTCGTAGAGTCAAAAGTAATATATATATAAAGAATCTTAAAGTAATTTTTCGAGTTTTTACGTTTTCATCGGACGTTACTTTGTTCTCGCGTGTTCCGTTAGAATCTTTCATGTTAATATATACATTGTATATGTGCGACCTGAAACATCGTTCCTGTAAATGATGATTATACAAATAATACATAACTGTCACCGAGAGATATAGTGCATACTTGTATTAATAATGAAGAAATTGTCAAATGTCATCGTAAATACAAAATGTGCAATTACCAGTAACATGTTATATAGTGCATATATCCACCAGTTTGACCGCATCAGCTTGCTGTAAAAGGTGAGGTGTTTCATTGATAACCGATTTTGAAACTGTGTACAACTATGAAAACGCTTTTCGAGTTTAGGTTCGTGCAAATTAAGGCTTTTGCTTTTTGCATAAAATATATCACATTCAGGTGATGCAAAGTTTTGTGGGGAATCTTAATTTTGGCATTTTCGTGATTATCATTAGACATAACCAACGTTGTTATTTAGCAGGCACATAAATAAACAAAGGATATATTCGGTGTAATACAAGGAAGCATACGTGTACATGTGTTGTGGCAAAATATGTACTGTACATTGTGGTACTGCAATTTTGATGGTGTTGTGATACGGATATGTGATGATATGTGAAGTGATTTTTATAACGTTTAAAAGCCTGGTTATAATACCACAGCACAGTAATTTCATGTACCAAGGATGGGGCTTATAAGCATCACGTTCAACCTAAAACATTATGATTTTAGAAATTACTTGTAAGTAATGTGCTGTAAATTTGTACTGTATACAGCACTAAATTAGATGATGTTAACATTTAACCTGATATTTCTAATCATTTCACTTCATTTCATGTACTCAGACATCCCAGCAACACTTGATCTACCAAATAGGGGCAGTGCTTACAGTACATTAAGAAAACTGTGTTAAAATCAATAGGAAACATATCATACAACGATAACACACCCCAAGTTATATAAATTCGTATACGATACCGTTACTATATTTATCCATTATTCAATAGTTGAGCGAAGTATCAAAATCATGTGCATAGTTCTGATATTTTGTAAGAATGTACAGATCATGTGGACGAGAGAGCAGATTAAAAACCCCGCGGCTCGAAATGTTAGTTTTGTTAGCGGAGTATCTAGGATAGTGTAATGTTCAATAATACAATTATTTACAAGTCATTAGATTTACCAGAGAGATGTCACTTGCCAATTCACTCTTATTATATATCTTCTTACTAGCCTACAATTATGGTACAACACTATAAAATGGTTACAGCTAACACTAATGTTGTACTTTACGTGATGGATACTGGGTATCCGCTTACCTTATTCACATCAAATTTTTTAGTTTCGGTTCCGGGTGTCGATGCGGTTGACAGAACCTTATTAGGAACTGATAAATTAGACGTTTTTGACATGTTTGGTTGAGAAGCAGCATGCGACATTTTTAACCTGTTACTTTTAATACCCTCTAACTGGGCAGCCAACGTATTCGGATCAATACCGGCTTGACATTCTAACTGATCCAAAACACGATCTGAAAATTTATTATAAAAAAAGCATGCGATATAAATGATGTTTAAGTAAAATATTGTTTTGCTATATTGCATAGTTTGCTAACTTAAGTCAAATTATGCATAACCATATAGCGGATCTAACATATAAGCATACCACCAGCGACTTGTACATAACATTTCAAGCCGAACACATCATACATATATTTAAAAATATAAATATCTTAAAATATGATTGACACATGCTGATAAAAAAGAAAACTTGAATTTCTAAACTTAACATGCTAAATCCAAAATACTACATGTCTACTAACCAATTTCTACCTAATTCTAATGAAAAACTCATAGATTTGGACAAATTAAAGCTCCTTGTAACTCTGCCTCAATCTTTAGTTTCCTGATCACTCACCACAATCATCGTAGTCACTAATACTGGTATCCAGATTGTCATATGATGACCTCATGCTTCTGGTACTTGCTGTTGTAGCTTGAGGGATACTGGATAATGTTGTGGCCTTGCTGGACATGTTTGCACCCCTGATAACGTAGAATAAAGATATGACACTTTTCTTTCAACTGGCGTTTTAGTTGATATGACTTGTTTGAAAATTAATTAAATATATTAAAATCAACTCTTACAAACAAAAACACACGATTTCACCAGCAGAGGTTGTACTCATGACGCTGTAGGCCGTATGGCACCAAAATATTTGTTTCATTAGCTAAAGATATAATATTGTACCGTAACTTAGTTAATATTTATTTTTTTACATTTTGCAACTGAAAATACGTGTTTGTTAATACTGTATATTACTTACATTCTAACAACTAGCTCGATTTCTGCACTTCGCTGTTTAACAATTTCTTGAACTTCCTCATAAGTATTTCCAGTGAGAGAGATTCCATTCCATTCTAAAATTTGATCTCCAACACTCAACTCACCGTGAAGTTGATCGGCAACTCCACCTGGGTATATGGCTGCCACATAAGCTCCAATTTCATTAGTGGTCCCAGGAATATATTTACCGCCAATTATTTTCATTCCTATGCCGTTTCCTATTGTTACAAAACGAGTTAATTTTTCATGTACTATAAGAATATGAATATAATTCCCGCTTTCACCACTGGCACAGGTATCAATATTTCTCAGGTGAAGTAACAAGTTAATTATAGTGGCACTTGGATTATTCTTTCTTGTTTTAAAAGTTAATCACATGCATGTTGTTGGTGTGATTTTTGGGAAATTTAACTAAAAATATTAATTATCAAAAACAAGGAAGCCTGCAGGGAAAATTTAACATGTTTTGTGCAAAAATCGAAAGAGTTTTATCCAATTTATCAATCGCCAACAAACTGTACGAACACTATGGATATAGCTTAACCATAACGATTATCTTTGAAACGAAACCTATTCATTTTCTATACCTTTCAAAGATTTGTCTTTTGGATCTCTGGTGAGTAGAATGCGTTTTGTAGGGAACTCATATCTAGGTGGTTGACTTGATGGACTCTGTAGAATAAAATAATGTAATAAACCTAAGTATAATTAGTTATTTTCTTATAGAAACATAAGTTACTTTAGCTTTGATAAATTGGTAGCGAACACCTAAAAGGCTGTTTTGTACAACGTATGTATATTACACAAAAAATTAGCCTCAACTGTCAAATCGTGAACGATCAGTACGACAGATACAAGCAAGCATGGATAATAAGTACTAACATTAGCCATCGCAGTAATTTGCATAGAATATGAAAAAAGGATAAATTGTTAACGTTATTTTTCTTTATTACAAATACATACATCTGCCTTTTTCTTCTTCGTATGCTTTAATATTGTGACGCCACCTTCAGTCATTTTGTCCATAATCCGTTCATCTGGATCCCCAAAACTAGTGTCGCTACCGGCGTTCACCAAGTCGCCTGGGGATAGAAATTCTTAAATTTTAAATAAATGTAGTTATCCATTGTAGGCCCTCAATAACATTAGCAACAAAGGGTAAATAAAAGACAAGAACAAAGTGAATCCACGATCGAAATCCAAGTGTCGACTGGCTGCATGTTTTGCATAGTATTGTAGCACGAGTAATATACAGTTACAATATGATTTCGAAAAAAAATTCACCCTTACCTCCAAATTGTAACATTTGATCATAATCCTCAGAAATTGGCCTAGCCCTCGGATCACCTGCATTACTACGGTGCCTCCTCGCAGCTGATCCGTCCAAAGTTCTTCCATGGGGATACATGGGACTATTATCATTATCTGTAGGTGCTGGTGAATAATCGGAAAACCCCTCAAATGGCACACCAGCTATATCATATTCATAATTGGAATCTGGCACTCCCGAATCTTTATTACTCTCACCATATAAATGAGTATAATTCATATCATGATTCCTCATGTACGATTCTCTTGGGGATATCACTTGGTAGTCACTATCTGCAATATCACTAACACTACCACGCTCACTACGATGAGCAATGTACTAAAAAAAAGAATCAGGAATGTGTGATTAATAGCAAATGTTTACACAAGAAAAAGATCATAAATATATATTTCAATATGTTGCCTTTTGAAAGAGTGGTACGTAGCTGCCACTAGACCCACATTTATTTTTTAAAAGCTACAACACGTATAAATGAACCATTTAGTAAACATCGCTTACACTCATTAATTCTGATTTTATATTTATTTTAAAACTACAAAAAATGAACGTGTGTGTAATTCTCGTCATAATATTTTTTGTCAGTCAGTCTCAACTGTAAACTTACTTCTGATGAGCTATAGTTGTCTTGATCGTAACCTCCTCCGCTAGATCGTCTCCAGTGCACCATGTCCCTGCTTAGATTGTCAAAATACCTGTCATGGGCTAAATCTCTATCCTCTAGAGGGCGTATTATGCCAGAACTTTGCCAACCTTGCTGCCCTGTGTCAATTTGGTCACGTGATCTGACATGTTCTTGGTATCTGAAAACATGTTTAACTTAAAATTGAACTTTTTGTTAACTGGATAAAATAACCAACATGCACATGGTAATGTGCAATTTGTGCCTTTCGTTGCTAATCAATGAAAACAAAATATTTGTAAGAGACGAAAATACTTTTATTAAGACAATAAACAATCCACCAAATAAACCTATGAGCCTCTTATGACATTATGTGTATTACAACCAAAACACTTTTAAATCCTAAAAATGTATGTTTACCCTACCTGGTTTTCATTTCTTGAAATTGAGTAGGTGGCACATTTGTAGACCCCATGATATTAACTAACTCTTCTCTTAGTCTGGCATTATCCTGCATTTGTCTGTTTCTCTTATCAATCTCCAGTTGTAACTGTAGTTTTCTTTCATCTCTCATTCTATCGTCTTCTTGAGGACTAAACGGGGTTCTTCTAGAAATTGAGACATCTGAGAAGCTGGAAGATAATCTCCCATCTCGTCTTGGCGACCTTCCCAAAAATTCACTAGATTTTGATAATTTAGGATGTAACGTAAAATCTATCTGTTGAACATGGGCAGACGGCGAAGTACTCAATATTTTTCTTGGTGAAGATTGCCTTGGCTCTCTGAAACTTGACCTAGGTGAAACTACTGGTGACATCGGTGATCTTGACATACGGTCTTCTAAAGCTCTATTAAATCCTAGTCTATAATCCGAAGTGTATAAAGGCATGGATTGTATGCGGTTATCACATTCCATTCTCTCTAATTCTTCCAGTCTGGCTTGGATCTCGGCTTCGATATCTCTATCTTCCTTTATAGGTGAAAACTTTGCGAAAGGGTCAGAATTTTGTCTCATTTTATGTCTTGTTCTTCGTGGAGACGCTTGTGGAGAACGTAATGGAGAACCATGTGAAGTATTTCGTAGAGGAGATGTTTCACGAAACCCTCTTTTACTACCTGGTTGAAGGCCATTTGGACTAACAGAAATAGGATCAGACCGAGGTCGATCAGGATTTAAATGTTCTGCATTAGCATGACTGATATCCTTAACTTCTCCAAGTCGCTTATTCATTATTTCTCTTTGCTCACTTTCCAATCGTCTTATTTCGTCTAATTGTTTTTCTAATGTCCTAATTTCTTCCAACTCATCTAGGTGACGTCGTCGCAGAGCAGTAACTGATTTTATTTCATTTTTTAATCTCTGTTTTAACGCTTTTACTTTTACAGGCACTTTTAATCCATACACATTTACAGTTTCTTCATCTTCCATCCTATTGATTTTTTTAGAATCTTGACTAACAGGAATTCTACGAATATGCGGTTTAGATTCCCGGTTTAATTTGATTTCTACAATTTCTTCTTCTGTTTCACTCAAATTAAAGGCACTTGTAGGGTGTGTATTTGTTTCCCTAGTATCACGGATATTACTCTGAGGCTGTCGTCTGCTGCGATTTTCATTCATTCCTGATCTTCCATATATATCTTTCTCTGGGCTCCGCCGCATTTCACGACTGGGACTTTGTCGCTGTTCATGCCGAATTCCTTCATCTGAATATCCAGGTTTAGTGCTGCCTCTTACATCATGGTCTCTATTTGGAGATTGCCTGTTTCTTTGATTTCTATAATCGTCATAATTATCACCGTTTTGGCGGTAACTCACTCTATTATCTGTTTTGCTTTTGTTGTTTTCCCTGCTACGATAAGAATTGGTTTCTGCGTTAACACCACGAATATCTTCGTTAGTATAACGCGATTTGAATTCTTCTCTTTCATGTTGTCCATTTTCCGGTTTGTTTTGATCACCATGTCTGTTCCCGGTATTAGTACGGCTGTCAATCCTGTCTTCCACTCGATATGATCTATCATTATATAAATCGCTTTCAGTGCTGCGCACGTTCTGGGTTTCTCTTGAATCTCGCCTTTCTGACCTATCACTTCTGTTTGATCTTGGACCAGTTTCATTTTGTCTTTGAGTATCAGTTCTTCTAGGAGGACTTTCATTAAGCCTTGGACTTCGTCTGTTCCGATCAAAGTTGTCCATGGATCTGTCTCTGCCTTGCTCAAATTCACGCCGTTGGCCATTTCTGTCATCTAGTCGTTGTTGCCCTACCTCACGGCGGGGACTCCCTCTGTCATTTGGACGTTGTTGGTCAAATTCATGATGCTGATTTCTTGTGTCATCCTGTCCATCGTGTCGTCTTTCGGGTAAAGGACCATTTCTATCAAAAGTACGTCCCTTGTCTTCAGTTCGCGGTGGATTTTGTCTCCTTTCTGCAATCCTGTCAACCGGAGGTCTTTGCCGTTGCACACCGTTTGGATTATCGCGATTCTGAAAGCTTCTGACATCCATTGCCTTTTGATGATTTGGCGAAACTTTACCTCCAGGCGTTACACCATCCAAATTGCGTTGATTAGGCTTCGGGGAAACTTTCGGGCTTCTTTGCTGCTGTATAGTTTCAAGTTGCTCAGGGGGCAAAGGTAGCTTACGTCTCACTTTCCTAGTTGAATCTGCTGGTTCATTATCTTTCTTCCCCTGTATAATATTAAGCAATACAAACAATAGTATATATAATCAGTTACAAAGAGTGACATGAGAAAACGCCAGCAGAAACTTTAATTATAATTAACATGACCCAAACGTATACATTCATATTTTATAATAATTTGTAACTGCTCACCGTGTAGTTTGTTTTCTATCCGTGTTATTATGTCTATATTGTATGTAAAATCATGGCGTTGCAATGTTGCACGTACACGTAAGAATGTTTAAGAAATTGTTAAATTTATCTTAACAACCATATCGAAAGAGTGTTGTATTTTCGTTTAATCAGGTAAAACTGACTTTCCTATTTCCTGTCATTCTACATGTAATTGCTTATTAATTGAATAAGTAAGAAATTTCCAATAACTCGATCCATACCGATACGCATATTGTTGATTCTGGTGTTTGTCAAATTTTATTTATATATCTGTCAAACATCGTCATCATAAAAATCTTCGCCAAAAAATCTGTTATTGCTATATAGAACATGGAAGCGCTATGTTTTGGTTGCCGCCTGCAAAACACTTAAGAATGCCGTAAATGGACCATAGTCAGACTATTACCTTATAACTAGTAACCACTTCATCAATAATACACGTTTGGAAATTCAATTTGCATGTGAACCAACATGAAAAGATTACATTACTGTCATTGTAAGGCAAAATTCTTCTAACATCGATCTATGTTCATGAACACGACTAGCGCTTGGTACTAGCCCCAACAAAGCCGTTTTCTAGCAAGTGGTTATCATATTAAATAACCTGTTAGATAGAAAAATTGCACATCTACAATATATGTGATTCCAAGCTATTCTTGCACAGTATTACACGTATGTTGAAGCACAATAGCACGTATATAAAACATGTCTTCCTTACAAATTCCCGCAATCTATCCATGCTTATTCAACGCGCATCGTACATAGTAGATAATAATGATATGGAATAAAAATAAACCTCTAGTGTTCAAACCTGCTTTCATGATCATCAAAAATGATGAAAAACATGCATTAACTAATATTTTAAAAATACATGTTATATTCATGTGGTGTGTTTTGCAAGGTTTTTAGCCTCTATGGATTAATTATTTATAATTCATTCAAGTAAGCTCAGTAATTGCGTCGATGACTAAAATAATGTCACTGCTATTTTACACGAGGATATTGATCGTTTCTCCTGCTTAATATTTTAGAAGTCATCTGTATATAAAGATCAGAACATGTATTAATGGCACTCTCTACATGCTAGTTTTAATTTTATATGAACAATTACCATATATTCAACAGACACATTCAATACTATCGAATACCAATGTTTCTTTTGACTTTTTTCATTAATAAGTCTTTGTATGGCTATACACGAAGCTACACTGTATTTTACATATTATAGTTCACATGAGATACTCAATTAGAAAATTGATTAGACGAATAATGCGATGTACCACCGCTTAAACGTGTATGCTTTATTTATATAGTTATTGCCTGGGTACGGTCAATTTTATGACAGAGCTGAACATTGCCCATTTGAATGTCAGAATACCCAATGGCGCTTTATAATACGATATATGCACGATACTAGACAAATGTTTCCCTACCTCTCATATCGCGTTTTTTGTAGATTCCTTTTCTAACAAGTTTTCATGTGGAAGATATCTGAATAGAAAATCAGCTCCTACCAGGTATGACTAAACCCTGAACAACTCTAGTATTAACTAAATCTTATGCAAACAAAATGATTTTTCGCGTGCATACTTCAGCTATCGACCCATATCAAACGAAGAATGTAATTATGTCACGGTTATGACAAGTATGGATTGATTTTACTCTATATTCAGTGATATTTTGTTAATTCTCACATGATTTAATCACATGGTTTTAATACAGTACTGTGAAGTAAAATCACATTCCCTTTAGAACTATTTTTTGATGCTACCGCGGGCTACATAATTGTATACTATTTTCTTACGTTTTATACCATGCATAACGAGCCAGCTGAAATTATCCATGGCTTCGTACCGTTGGAAAAACAAGTACGACAGGAGAACATTAATTAAAGATCAGTTCAGTTGTTACCTGAAACTATACTCATTAACTTATAGATTAACTCTTGTAATTTAATAGGCTTTAAACAACATAAAGGATTCGAATATCTTACAAAATATCATCCATAAACTCAGCATTACTTAATCACATGCTTCATAAAATTTCTGGTTTTAATTCATGGTGACGTCAAAATTACATGTATATTTTACAAGAAATTACTGTCTCTAGGCACAGATTGAAATATACATTGCTCAGGGCCTTTCTTTACTTGTAACAAATTCTCCTACATACATGCAATGATCTCTTGTAAGAACGAGATATGTTTTGTTACAACATCTGGTTCCAAATGTAAGAATTTTTACAATAATATCAGCCGATTCTGATTATTATTCCATGCAGGAATATACAGCTTCAAAAGTACCTATATATAGAGGGATGGATTTCGCCCGGGTGAGCACTCATGTTTTTTTTTAATATGGAGATGTGCCGTCCAACCCAATTTAAAATTTTAGCTTGTTGTAGCAACCCATTCCATTTTTTTTTAAATATAAGGGTAACAATCCAAAATTTAAAAATATTTCAGCAGCAATCCATTTTTACACATTCTGATTGATACATTATTAAATTCCAAAATCTATTTATGGATACAGACCTGGTAGTAATCACAATTACTGCTGTGGGTAGCAATCCAATTTTTTAAATTTCTTTACACTAGCAATCCCAAAAAAACAGTAAGAAGTATACAATCCAAATCTAAAATTTCAGCAAGGCCTCACGCTCCCTCCCCCTAAAGAATAACTTTAGTACCTATTTCCTATAGCTAAAGGAAAATTATAACTTTACGCATTCAGCCTATCTAACCAGCGTAGACTCGAACCGCCAATCCGCACTCGCGCATCTGTTTCCTACCACTCGAATCCTTTTCCAGGTTTTTGCACCGAAATTTCAGCTACTCGAACCGTCGTTTCCGTAGACTCGCACAAGTTGCCAGGAACTCGAACATATTTCCGGATACTAGGACCTGCTGTTCGAGTCACCGGAAATCTGTACGAGTTCCTGGCAACGTGTACGAGTCTACGGAAATGATGGTTCGAGTAGCAAGAATTTCGGTGCGAAACTCGGAAAAAGGGTTCGAGTGAAGGAAACAGGTGCGCGAGTGCGTATTGACGGTTCGAGTCTACGCTGGTTAGGCAGGCCTGACATTGTTTTTGCACTTTTTCTTTTCTTTCTTTCAAAGTCCATAGTATACATCGTCGTATATATA
>JAOXYB010057722.1:6496-25317 GCA_028565635.1 Phoronis ovalis
ATAGTATCTAGTGTTACCCTGAGTTGGCTTGTTCAATGACTGAAAATGGTACTAACTATAATGCTTGTTTTATAACCAAGTGTAACATTTGTATGAGTCTATGAGTCACATGAGCTGTCAAACAATTCAGCATGCTTAATACTCTGATAAGAATGCAAGTCAGCATAAATGATGCACAATGAGCAGACAACAGTTTTTTATCTACTGCCCTCATTTAAAAATCACAATTTTTTAGTAACAATATGCAGGTTTTCTTAATATTTTCCATGATAGACAAGTTCATATGATTGATGCTCAGTTTTTTATGTTGTAAGTCATAAAAACAGCTAATTTTCTGCAATTATCAGGTTCTGGTGTACTAGGTAGGTGCCATGATGAATGAAGCATAATCAATCATTCCAAAAAGGAAGTTAAAATCTGTTGTGTAGTTAATGGTCAGTTTCCCACCTTAAAGGTTTTAGTCATTCATACATAATTTGTGGTTCCAGAAAGCCATTTGAAAAACAAGCTCCATGTACCAAGTGTACTGATGATTTCATTGATAGCATGATATTGATATCCAAGTCAAGCTCATCCATCATAATCATATGACATGTTAAGTACTTGATTGCTCTATAATACAAGCATTACAGTCCACAAATTATACACACATTTGAAATTACTGTTTAAATGTTAAAATGGTCCAATTATCTGCCATTAGAAGGAGATGGATATTTAAGCTTATATGCCTACCCCAAAATGTAATTTAATTCTGTTGGGGATATTTTGTGATGTAATGAATTCCAACACTATGAGAACTTCTTGTAATTGAATGCTATGTCATCAAGATATATTGGGCTGTTTCCTATTTTTCTAAATTCTGAATCCGTATATTGTCATGTTCAAATAAAATATTTCAAAAATGATTGTACCCTTCAAAAAGAATATTTTTGCCCAACATTTTAACTGTGTAGAAGATTGAAATCTTTTTATTGGTGCATTAATATATTATGAAACCATTCATTACCGTATCATTTTTACCTTCAAGTGGCTTTGCAAAAAATCTACTGGGTTGTCAAATAGCCTTTGCCTCACCCAATTACTATACAATTTAGAACATATAAAAACAGACTGGTACAACACAATTTCTGAAAAAAACATTGAAAAATTATTGAACACATTTTGTACAAAGATGAAAATAAGGCAGAATGCAGTCGCTTCACCTGCATACCTTTGAATGAAATGTTTGGTCTACCGCAGAGTGCAAAACCGTCATTCGTCACAAACGCTTGGTTCTGTTCCACTGGTTAGTAAAAAGAGATATGCTAAACAGTGGTTATGAAAGCATAACTAGTCATTTATGAAAAATGTAATCTGAGCTGTAGTTGCTTCGTGATGGTGAATGCTTGTGGGTTGCTAAATGGGTCACTGATAATTTAGAATGGGGTGCGATCCCTAATGTACAGTCAGTAGTAGCTTTTGTTTCGACATTTTTATGAACGGCATCCTGGTTACTCCTATTGTAAACGTAGGTTGATATAATTTTATTTTTTTGTTACACCCTAGCACACAATATTTTTTTGGCAAAAGATCTCATATTTTAATGGCACGTATTGCTTTAATAATAATATAATATAATTGCTTTATTGGATAATTGCTATTTGAGAATAAACAAGGTTAGAAAAATTAGAGGAATATCCCATTTGCAGTCCTTGAATAATATAATAATTACGTTTTACGTTATTTATTGTAAAATTAAAATCAAATGCAAAATCGTATATATTTTATTACACAAATATAATTATTAAAATATTAAGTTAATAGATGAGTTCTATAACTAAAAATATACCAATGAGAAATGTAGTGGGTTTCATTGTATTTACTAAATGAGGGTGGCATAATGAACATAATTGAGAAACTATAGAGAAGCGTGGTGCATATATTTTTATAATGAAGTGGGGTTTTATCCTCAGTTCTGATCAAGTGTAGTCATTAGTTATCATAACAAACATATTATTCCTAATAATTCACTTTAAATCCTATACACCTAATCAAGTGGAAATCTATACTTTATGCCCGGATAATCAGAAACACAAGTGAAATATTGTTATAAAGATATATATATTTTCCCATGTTGAGCTATGAAGTACAGAATAATGTAATTGTTGGTGCACATGAAAAAAAGTAGCTGTTTTATCTTTAATTTTTGTCGATAATGACAGAGCTAAAACTCATAAGAAAAGTTAGCAGATTTGTTTACGGGATCCCGGGAGGTAGGGCATTTTGGGACAGATTTTATTGCAGTAATTTTCTAAAACTATTCAAGAACAAGAGACTCACACAATACGAAAATTTGACAGGTGAACTTCCTTGACTGTCATAATTTTGCAGAAAGATTAGAATATTCTGAGTATATTATTTAAATGCAGAAAAATAGGTGAACCAGTTCACTGCTGTCCTCATTGATTCATTGTGCTGAAAAAATCATTATAAAAATGGCAAATAAATAATGAGCACAAGGTAATAAGAATACACTTAGTAAACACAGAGGCAGGTTCAAGGGTGGACGCAAATATCTCGATTTTTTTGGGAAATTGCAATGAATTTGATGCTACAGTAAACAAGTGACTAATATAATTTACCTCTAAAGTTATTATTAAATCAGTCCAAACCCGTCAGTAAAAAATATGTTTTTTGTTTATATCATTGCGATTTCACACTAGTGTAACATGTGCGTAGTATAGCATGTTTATGTATGCTTGGATGATTGATATGCGGTGTTACAAATGATTTTTATTTGCATGATTTTTTGCTCTGTTTATTCTGCGACATAAAATTCTCATTAGAATATTTTGGTTTTTCCAGCTCAATACGGATATTGATTTATGACTTTTGTCCACTCAACTTTTAAGTAGCTGTAAATAAATCTACACACTTCTCATTTCCTGCTAGAGTACTAGTCTTCATTTAGTAGAATGTATGTTTTGTGAAAATATAATAACGGGCAAGTCATGCAATATATTTTTAGATAGACCTGGCGCATTAAACTATTATAAGTTATAAGAATCTTTATGCATATGCTGTTCCTACAAGTTCATTCACCTTGTCATTTTACGGGTTTTAAAACAGTTATTATTTTTAAATGTGCACATATTAAATGTTGTTCCGTTAATTGTATTAGTTTTTTAAGACACTTGAGCATCGGGTTTCGTATTTGTTAAACATTGTTTTCAATTACTTTTATTATTTTAAATTTCTATTTCCCAATGATGACATTTTTGTTGGCCTTGATAGTCTACAACATGAACAGTAAGTTTTTTTAATTTATTTCCAGATAATTAAAAAAATGGTGGATGCCTTTGTGTGTATGAGTGTGTCCATTGTATCAGAAAATCTAACATTTTCTGCAGCATTCTCTATACATTGCTGAACTGGATTAAAATCTGTCAAAGTAGAAATTTTCCCAATCCAATGAATCATTGGAAAAACTCCCTTCTACAAAAATCTGGATATCCTTCATAATGCTCTCACTAACACATTCTGAGAAAAGTGGCAATTACAGATCCCATCTCTTCTGGTTGATGCTCCTTTTTACATTAGTTATGTGTTTATTCATGTTTATTGACAGCTCTAAGAAATAATGCTGACTACTAATGAGTTGTGCTGTGATTTGTATTTAAATTAACCCACAAATAGAAACCAAACAAACAGCTGTGAAGTCTTTTGTTTTGTGTAATTAATGAGACTACTGGGACACATCTCCTGTAATGCAATGACAAAAATCTTAAAGAACTGTTGCTAAGTTTTTTTTTATCAGTAATTGCTTTAGTCTCTATGTCTCTGGCTATTCGTATGTTTATTTCCCCAGTGATTTCAATGGGCTTTTTTATGTTTGATCCTACCTGTTATTTAAGCAAAGAGATGAATGGAGGCAAACAATATTGGCAAATTTAAAACTTTAGTTATGTTGGGCTTCTTTTGTTGTAAATGTATTTTGAGAGCTGTGGCTGTGTAACAGTAATGGTTAGCACATTCGCACCAACCACATTTGCTTGTCATGCAGGAGGGCTAGATTCAAACCAGGTCATCCCAGGGGATGTAATAGAACAACTGAGGTACCATGGAAGTGTTATCGCTGGAAGATACTACCCTCTATAATAACTAAAGTCTATGCATTGTAATAAATTTCATAGCCAGCAACAATGTGGATTAAATACAGTCTTCAACAATTCGTTTTAGTTATCCACAGGTTTCTGACTCACACAGTTATAAATGTTGCACTTTACAGAATATTACAAACAATCCAGAATGCAAAATTTTTAGGACTTCTTTTACTGGGACAGTTGATGGTATACATTTCAGGAAAATGCTGATTGTTTTTCCTGTGTTTTGTTGCTTAGCTCCAGGGGAAAATCCGGTAGTGTCATCCATGATGTTCCACTGACATAAAATCTGTCAAAAAGATATCTTAGCACAGTCTCTTTAAACTAAGATCATACAAAAAGTTGTGATAGTGTTAATACTAATTGTCACTAAAAATTAGCAGAACAAATGTAAGTATCCCTATGCTTTCACTTTGAAGCTGTGCATGATATCATCTCCACTAAAATGCAATTTATTTTTGAAATTAGTTTTCGTTATTTTACGTTGATTAGTTTTGATTTTTAGCGTAGGGTTCTTGGCAGACATCCTTGCTGTGTTTTCAGAAGCCAATTATCTCGCTGCTGTTAGTAAAATAACTGTACTGGTGGTCATGGAAGTGGTCTGGATGTTTTCTAGAAAATAAAATAATTTTTACACATTTTTCATGATTTATTGAATCAAAAAAAAATAATGAGGAAACCGTCTTATATTTCACAATTATAATGAACAGGTTCCATGATGCAAATTGCCAAATACAAATGTTCAGCAAGTTGGCTAATTATAATACTTAAAATAGTTCTATAGTATTATCATCTTATTTTGATAAAAATAGTGTTTTATTTTCATTTAGGCTTTTTGCAAGTTTAATTATACATACCATATTAATACATTCCAAAACTTCATTTCAAGCAGTACTCTTCTTTAAATGATGACACATGTCATTTTTATAATATTACTAACTGTTTTTATAACTGTTTTATTATTTGACAGCTGTCTACTGTATAGCCATCATCAAAATGCTTTTTTGTATTCATGTAAATCTGGAATTGTAAGCATATATATTCATGTATAGGTCAATGCCTGTGGAGTTTTAGTGACCCGATCCCCATATACCAGCCGACCAAAAGTCTTGGGTCTGCCATTTTACTTGCAAAAAAATGTTCAGGTGTAATTTCTTAGATGAGTATAATTGTTCGGTAACATACCTGTCCCCAGGGCAGTAAATTGGTCAAAAAACATTAAGTGAATATGTTTAAATTCATTGACATTTATGACAAATTTTACGTTTTTAAATCCTTTGTTATGTTATTTGAAAAATAATCTGATATTATTGTAGCAGTTATTCTTATTGTTCTTTTCCTTTCTATCTTCAAGGCAGAATTATGTATGCAGCAGACGTTATCTGATCACGCTGGGTGGTTAGCGGCTAGAGATCTTTTTATGAAAAGAAATGTATAAAGTTGTGTTTTTGTAAACAGATAAAGAAGTTTATCCTCCTTTGAGGCATTTATACAGGTGTCAGTAAATCTTCAGTGACATCAAATTTTTTACCCAACAGGTGCCATGTGGCTGAACTTCTACCTAGTAGGAACAGTACAGTCAGTGTTATGGGCAAATAATGTATTCCTCTTCTGAGTCCTAATTCACAAATGATGTATACGTTATTAAAATTGTATGGATGGGCCGGGATTCGTATAAAATTATCAAGTATTCAATGTTTTGCAAAATGAAGGCACAAATGATATCTTAATCTTTCATTTTTATTCCTTTTTGGGTGAGCTGGAAAATGGACTGCATCATAAATGTTGTTATGTGTAATAAATGTGTTCTCTTTTTTTTCACTATTTTTTAGATTGCAGGTGCATGTGAAACACCCGCATGCAAAGACCTGTAATATATACCAGCATATCTTTAACAGAAACATTTATATATTTATATTTACTGATTACATTTAACTATTTAATGCTTTTAATTGCTTTAGATAATTTGTAAGTATGATATCTGATCAAAGCTGACCTTGTCTACTAGGTCAGTCTTTAAATTTTTTTACATTAAATTACAGATATAACAAAAAGTATAATTATCAAAAAATGTTTATGCTTAATTAGTAAAATTATTTTTTTTGCATAATTATGAGAATTGGTTTTGACTATTTTTTTTACTTTGGAACATCAAATTAAGTTAAGATGTATGCATGTTACACTCAGAATTGCATAGTCTGTAATACTGATGCAGGTGACTGCATGTTGAATATGAGAAATCATGTTTTAACTAAGTAACATGATGAGGGAGAGGAAAAGATTTATACATCAATGGATATGTGAAATTTGTATAATTTGTGATTATCGCTTTGTACATTCTGGCAATCCCTTTTTACTTATTTCATTCAAGTATGGGTATAAACATGATGTTGAGATGTGGTGTCATTTGGTAAATTTTTATAGATGAATCATTGTCAAAATCTAGACTAATAAATTTTCAAAATTGAAGGAAGTTGCGGTATTTACTGTAATGCCATTGGCTGCTTTGTAAAGTGAACTGTTTTAGGTATGTTTTGTATGCACAGTATACTATTATGAATACTATTAGTCCAGTTATTGCCCTCTGTGCTTTTGATTGTTGATTCTGAGTGTAGTTCCTATGAGCTGTCAAGAATACACAGAGGTCAGAATTTGGGACTAAGACACCATTAATTCAATAAAACAGTTCTGTGACTAAGTGTTACAATTTGGATATAACAATCTTTTTTAATACTTCTAGCTGTCACTACCATCTAAGGCTATTTCATGAATACATCACCCAATTCATAATAACACAGCAAAAGATGTAAAAGGGGAGTGAGCTTAGGCTCACAATGTAGTTCACAGCATCAAATCACAATATAGTTTCTACGGTAACTGTCACTGCAACAACAGGATAAAAGGAAAACTTTTATTTATAATCACACTTGAAATAAGATATTTGTGTGTAAGTCTATAAATTTTCAAAAATTATGTAATATTAGGAAAATATTGGTAATGTTTCTTCTAGGCAGTGATTATAAAATACTTATTTTGTAGGAAGCCTGTTGCGTTTATTATTGTTTGTCAAACTGAACATTTATGAAGCTGTTCGTGGCGTCAATCATCGCCCACAAACCATTTACAACGACAACTTGCGATCCATTTTCAGCTATGCTTTTCTGTGCTTTTTTTTATTTTCAGCGTGTCAAAATCCCTTCGATTTTATGCTCTTCCGATTTAGGGCCCCTTTTACAAATTGTTGCAGTGTGAAGCAGGGACCCACAATTCAAAAGGGAACACCTGGTCACCACCTCGGGGGGCTCACTTGAAAAAAAGTCGGGTACCCATACTCGTCCGTAGGGTGCAAAATAAGCCCTTAAACGGGAAGTGGAGGATCAAAATGCCACGCCTCACCGGGGGATTTTGCTGAAAAAGGTACCCCTAAACAGGAAGTTTTCTCTGAAAAATTAATAACTAAAAAAAAAAACGGTTCCCAAAAAAATCGACAAATAAAAAAAAAACGTCGTCAAAACAAAATAATACACTAAATTTAAAAAAAAAATGCAAAATGGTCGCCAAAAGGTAATGCTCGCTGAAAAAAGGACCCCTAAACGGGAGGTGTACGTGAAAAACCAACCCCTAAACGGGAAGCTACATTTGCCAAAAACATACCCCTAAATGTGGTTTTCCGCCAAAATCGACCCCTAAACGGGGTTCCCGGGAACCCCGTCGAACGGCTAAAAAGGTACCCCTTACCCCCGTTTTTTCGGACAAGCATGCGTACCCGACTTTTTTTTAAGTGAGCCCCCCGGGGTCACCACCAAGTGAGCGTTGATTACTTGGGATGATTACTTTTCCTCCCCGAGTCCGCCCTGTTCAGTTCTCGTCTGTTGACTTTTACGGTCATTTTGTCTGTAATTAAAAAAATGGATTAAGCGGCTTTCACAGGCATGACCAATGCGTTTTGCGGCTTTAACAGACATGATCATAACAGTGCGTTTTTTTACATCAATCTATCTTAAAGCCTTGCGGCGATCATGGTTACTACTGATAGTGATGCCCGGATTAAAAGTAATTAATTTTTCTTAGTAATAAGTCTATGATTGTCATGGGAAGTAGCATTGATGATTATATTGAAAATAATTATAAAAAGAAATTTGAGAAGTTGGGCATGAGTTCAACTTTTTCTCTTCGATTTATACTCTAGGAAATTTTCAAGTAGTGCAATGAAAGTTTCTCTTAATGTATATTTTACTGTGAAAAACTTACACGCTATATTGGCGTGGCTAATTTTAATTAAACTGCAAAAGCTTACAATGAGTTAAAAAAAATTTTTTTTCAAAAATCAACAAAAAACAAGAAGTTTCTCAAATTAAAAAGACGCTACCTGTTAAATCCGACATCATGATGTATAAATGATCTAAATTATTAGTGTCCTTTTTTAATACAACATGTTTTTCTTTTTTAAATCTTTTACGTTTTTTGTCCAGTGTTCAACATTGCGCATTTTGTACATGTAGTTCTCAGATATGAAACGTTGTAATGTTTTGATTTCGTGTTTAATCTGTTGTCATTTGTCAACACTTTTAAGTGATCAAGTACTTGCTTAGTCACTCCCTGTCAACACTCTTGCACTATGTGTTGTTTTAAAGGCGACTTGCCGCAGGAAAGTTTGTGTAAATCTCGCACAGTAGTAACTCTTCCCGGTATATTTGCATTGTATTTGTGTTTTGCCTTCTCAGGCTTGATGCTTTCTTTAAAAACTTTGAGCAACTTCTTGAGAAACTTTTAATCAACTGAGTTCCGTATTTTTTATCAATAAAAAAACTGCTAGAGAAATGCAACACACTTGTGACGAACTGTTTCATTACAAAAAAAAAATTGTAGGATCCCGTCCTGAATACTTCAATAAATATTTTTTTATATTAAATATGCGATCAAATTTAGACAAAACAGAAATGAGTATATTGAAAAGATACTCAGATATATCCGTTGCAACATTTGTACCTCTGTCACAATAAATCCAACCGTTAGTGTTCCGTAATTCTCAACGTACGGAACACCAACGGGTGGATTTATTCAAACTGGCACACAAACACTCGATCCAAAACAACTCTCGAGATTATTCGGTTATTGAATATGTCGCAAGATTCGAAAGTCCAGAGACAGCGGGGTTCAGGGTATAGGAACTCAGGTGTGGACCGAGTAAATTGGAAGGGAATTGGAACCCCGGGATCCGAAGATCACGTGCGTATATACAGGATCAGGCGTAGTACACTCATTTAGAAAACAGAAATTCTAAAATAGTAACCTGCCTTCAGCGAACTCTGGATCCATATCTGTTTTTCTATAATAGATAACTCAATAGTGTATAACGTATCTGCAACATGTGCATCCTTTGAATGTTGGTATTGGCTAGTTTATTGTCTTGCTACCCTCGGGTGTATTTGCTAAAGCCCCTTGATCCTCTCATATAGTTGCTGTTCAAATGTTTACCTTGCCGATTTTCATACCATCGCTATAACGAGTGTTTTCTTTTCGCATTTCACTACAACTGCTATTATTTAAACAAGTAATAAATACCAACGTAAAAGGATTACATAGATTTGAGATTCATAGAATACTACCGTATGTAGCCAATTGTGTAGCTAAACAAACTTCTAAGTTATAAGAACGTCTACGCGTACCTTTTAATTTTTGTCGAAGTTTGACCAGGATTTAGATGCATGTTTTTGTCTTATTGTTTATTTACAATATTAGATGCGTGTATACTAACAGTAATTTTATTTTGAAACTGATCTGTTTGATTTTCGACAAAATTACGTCGATTTCATAGTTTGCCACCGATGTACAGGCAGTCAAAATTTTGAAACATTGCAAAACACCTACACCCATGGTAAAATTGTTACCAATGTTTAGTTTTGTCTACTATTGTATGTACCCATTAAGATTTAGTGTCAACTGGTGGAACTTTTATGTGGACACTGACTATTTGATTTTAGACAAAAGTATACAGAAATCGTAAAATATAAAGAAATGCAAAAATAAAATGACCTTTATAGAAATATATGCTATTGTTTAATTCCTCTTGCCCTCTCTTAGAATATGGATGGTGCTCAAGATTTTTGTGTGATTTATCTAATAAAGACCGTCATTTATTGTACACTGACTCAGCTGATTTTATTGGGTTTTTCATTTTAAAATAGACTTCCGTCAGTTATAGTGACAAAAACAAAATCAAAAAAAATAAAAGGTCTTTCTTGAGCTAACATGAACATTTAACACACTCGCACACATTTTCTAATGTACTAAAGTTATATAACAATTATCAATACAAAATGATGATTTGGCAGCGAAGAGTACGTGTATAGTTGAGAACTTTCACAATAACCACGTGGACGACAAATGAAGGAACCTCAAGATTCCGTTGCCATAGTGATCAATAAAATATTGAGTGCATTGAAAATGTAAGATATGAAGAGTATCTGTAAGATCGATATTAGGAGAATCCACGAGCAGAGAAAGTCTGGAGATGCTGGGTTTGTGGTTACAAAAAATTATTTTTTCTTGTCTGCATTTCATGCTCTCTAATCAAATGTCTATTATAGGGCCATAGGTGTATTAATTTTTTTTTTACTAAAAATGAGAATTTTGTTCCTCATTCTCTTTCCAATCCCTTGATTTTGAAAAGAACGGCTATAAAGCTTTAGTATTTAACATTCTTATGTAAAAAAATCACCAGAACGAAACACTTCTGCGTTTTAAGAAGAGTTTGAAAGTAAATTAGTGAATAGGATTATGGTACTTTTTATTTTACACTTCCAGCATTTTTTTTCGGATGCAGGCTGTAAGATTGGGGCTAAGCGAGCACGCTGTGTTTTGTTATACATTTTATGGGAATCTTAAAAGATTCCTTTTCAGTTTGACAGTTATTATTCTCATAAGACTGTCCATTCACGCCATCTTTTCAGAAACATTACTGAGCATTATTTTTACAAGTAGATGTCATAAAACATAAGTGGTTTGCACAGAAGGAGGCGTGGCGTAGTAATGTGCTTGACGGACTGTCTAGCAGTAGTTGCTGTATAGCTCTTTTGTGTTTTGTCTAGTTTTCGTACGCCATAATTTGGCTAATTTCAAGACGGAAATAATACGACATGATGTAATATAGATTCAAGCATCTTTGCCATAGAAATAGAAAATATTGGCATCTGTACACATTTCTTATATAAGTCAATGTCCTTTGCCGTTCACAATTCTATTCACAAGCGTTTACCGTCCGTCTGAAAACGCCAGAAACCCGTATCGTTTGTTTGGATTTCTGACAGAGATTTATCGATGTGAAAATAATGTTATCCTTTATTCTTATTTTCAAGAATAAAACTATGTTATGTATATATAATTATGCCCGGTTTATTTATTATGTACAAATCACATATAATTTATGTCATTATTTTTATTAACTTTATTATACATGCGGGTATGTTAATTGTTGGGAACTGTGTATTATCAGTTTTATTTGTCTAAGTTTATTTACTCTTTTACTAAAATTCGCACGATATTTTTGCTATTTCTTGATATTCTACGTTAAAAATGAATAATAATGCTTTCACAAGCGTATGGCGTTGTCTATTAAGAAAATATTAAAGGACGTATAGTGTGATGTCTCCTTGTACATAGATTCTAAGTAGCATATATGCGCTCTCTTTTTACATTTGCAAGCTCACGTGCCAATGTAGCTTTTTAAAAATAATGAAATTTGACTCATGAGCGGTGCCACACCGGTGTGATAAACGTACAAACAAACTGTATCGGAAAAATCTTATTAAAAAAGTTATGTTTTGTGTGGCCGAGTTGATAACAGTTGTAAATCGTTTAGTAATTTAAGAATTGTTACTCTTTAACAGGTGCGATATGCTCCATGAAGATCTTATCAACTAATTCTTTAATTTGTCTTTTATTTATGATAATTATAGCTGGGAGAGAGCAGACGAACGTCGCGATGAGTTTTTTCTTGCAATCAACCATATCAACTTTCCCTGTCTCAAACCATTGTCGGGACAGCGAGACTGTCATACTGAGATAACAAAAGCTCCCGTTATTTTTACACATTTTTGGTTTTCAATTTTTTTCTTCTTGTTCGTTCATATCAAACAAGGCCCTCGATGAAGGATGACATCAAAGTATATTTTTGTTTGTTGGTTGGTTACGAATAACGCGTGATGTTTATTTTAGCGGGCATTTATGATTTTCGTTTTACCAGTTTATTATGACGCAGTATTTTAGTAATCCTTTATTTAGGATGTAACAGATAAAAACTTCCAACTTTTATTTTTTACAATCAGAATTATTAATTGACAGTGATAAACAATTTTGCGGGATTTTATCATTTAATTTCCCTTATTCACGAGAAAGATAGTTGTGATCTGTTTCTCCCAACTGAAATTACAAATATGAATACATTATATTATAAAGAGTTTGTATATACATTCGTGTACAGAAATACATTAATGCATACACAACGAATAGTGCTTAAAATGGCATATCTAGTTTTAATAGTTCGTTACTGTCGCACTAATTATAGTTATTTTTGCAGGGATACACTTCACTGAGTATTTTGTTGTTGTTCTTTTTTATACTAAGTGTGCGGTAAACGTCGATGATTTTAAGCAGGGAAAATACTTGTTGAAAGGTACACCTTAAATTAACAAACACTTAGCACTACATATGCCGCACGTGCGATCACTTTGTGAATCTGAAACCAAAATTAACAAACGGTATGTTGAACTCCGGGGTATCCATTATCCCCATTGTTCTAGTTTATACTGGTATTTTTCTTTATTGTGATTTTTCTGATATAATAATTTGCCGAGATTCTTTGGAACCGTACCGTCTTAAAATATAAGCTCTAAAAAATATCAAGGATATTAAATATAAATAATTAATTACAAAAATCGTGAAAGGTACATTATAATTACACGTTGTTTCGAATGCCGGACTCCGAATTTAATTAAAACTTGCAGTTAAACCCTGAGAGAATTCCTTCAATTCAGTTTTAAAATCTTTTAATTTTTCAAAAATTTTAAAGAAACCTTTATTATGAATAGTGTCCGTATTCAATCATTCGACCGGACAAATTAAACGTTGATTGACGAAAAGTATTATTAATATAATACCTGTACTGTGACTTTACCGGTCAATATTACCCTAGGGCCACTGGTCAATTACATAGTCGACCAAAAAATCACCGAGCAAGAAGAATTGCGATTTAACGCTGTCCTGAACGATATCCTCGGCTAATTGGATGTCCCTATATTCACTTTAAGATATACGTTAAACAAAAGAAAAAAAGCGTACAATTGACATCTCAGAGTGACTTTGGGCTTTATCCACTATGTTCTGTGGTGTCATTAAAATTTATATCCTAAGGTAAAGGTTATAATACTGTGATGTACCGTGTTTCATCTTTAATTAGTTGATGACTCTGTCAGTATACATTTACTAAAATTTCAAACCACTGTTCAGGTAAACCTGATGTCGAGAAATGTTATTTATACCAGATCAAAGACCTGCAGAATATCATTCGTCTAAATGACGCAAAGTGTAATTAATCTCCATCAGTTCCCGCAGACCCGCAGAGATACGAACAATATTTTCTAGATTTAAACACGGGAAATAAGAAAATTAAAATTGTACTTATTTCTGTATTGACTGATACTTGGTGCTCACGTAAGAAATCATAAAGTTTGACTTTTGTGGTTTGGCTATCCCTTTTTGTTTATTGTTTGTGTATTTTGTGGGAGTAGATTTCTACGAGTAAATCGATAATAATGAACTCAAAGTGTATTTAGAAAATCCTGTAAAAATTATGTGAAAAAAATTGTAAATAGAAATTTAACTTTCATATGTGAGGTTTTATACTATTTTCGCGGCGTTATGCATACCCAGGGGAGCAAGGGTAATTTAGCAAAACAAAAATAAAAATCCTTAAGTTTTACATCCAAACAAAAGGGGGAAAAGTGAGAAGTGTGCGCAAGTAGTTGTTATGTCTAAATAAAATGAAACAGTATATATAAAATAAACGTTTTTTTCTGTAAAACTCATGGACAGAGATAAATTACGAAATCGACACATTTATGGCATAGTAAGTAGTTTTTATCAAAGCGTCATTTGACCTTTAACAATCTTTTTTGTAATTTTTCTTTCAAATTTGGTGACCCATGTATTTATCTCAAACTTGATTGCTGTTATCAAAATGTTTAAACTTTTTACAGCTAAATAGAGCGAAATGATAGCAGTTGTATTAAAATTATGTCTCTGAATACTACAATGTCATTACAGTTTCACACATGAACGATGACAAACAAGAGGATTTTATTCATCTTTTAAAAGTTTATGCATTTCATGATCAAAGATGATAAATCTTTCCACTTTCTAAACTAAGTAGTTTAAATGTATACGCTGCATGAATAGAGATCCAGGGTTGTTTTGCCCTCGGGTACTGCTGTTCGCTGCTTGTACTGCGGTCAAGAAATTTTCAGTTGAAATACGATACTATTGGTTTGGAGATCATACTAGCTTGTTTGGCTTATTTATAATTACACCTGTACAGGATTAAAAATTTGCTTTAAATCGAACTTTTTACTTTCTTTCGTTTATAAAGACAGACAAAGAAATAAGCAAAATATTTAATAAATTGAAACAAGTCAACATAAAGTTTCTAATTTGTCATTGTAAATAAAATATTGTACCTAGCCTTCGTAATAACCTTGGTCCACCACCAACGTTGCTTCTATAAAACGTTTACAAATTGTGTCTCTTAGAGATAATCGATTTTCTATAGAACTGGGTGATAGCATCAGTTTTCCATCGATTATTTGCCAAAACCGGTGCAGATAAATTTCTCCTATCGAATCCTGGAATCATTTAAGTCTAGACATGTGATAGTGACACTTTTTGTCTACTCCAACTTAAGGTTATGGATACACGCCCTACTGTTCTATTGTTTGTTTCGCGACAGGATTATCCTATTTAATCCCTTTTGTTGTGCCCTAAAGTCTTTGAGTGTGTAGTATCATAGAGAATTCCATAGCTTGTAAATTGTAATCCTGTTAAAGATACCGCGCGCGTGGGGCACTTTTGGGCAAAACTGCCGGTGAATACCCCACCCGAGCATTGAATTTTTTATATTAACTCACTTTGTTTTGAAAGATTGTTGCATTGAAAGTAAAAAAAAACCTGTAAAGTCATCTAGTCTCAAGGATACAGATATGAAAAGACCTGAAGGATATATGGTTAATTGTTCGTGTTTTTTTTATTACAAGTGGGCTTGTGCGTTGCTAGGATATATAATTTGCAGCACCCCTGGTTTATCCATTACATCTATCTCGTGGGGGTACCTTTAATAGGATGATGAGATTTATTGATAAATTGTTTGTTTTCATAATTCTTCTAGTTGGATTATTTTATTCAAGTTTACTGGTGCGTACGCAATTACCGCTCTCCCTATCCTCTTAATACAAGTGAACCGAAAAGACAAACGGATTGAAAGATTTAAAGCCGCAGTACAATTTACTTTGTCGGTAATTTATTTAAGATTTGTGAGTATTCTGTTAGCAGAGACAAAGTAAACAACAAATGACTATCCAGTTTGCTCGAGTGATAATTGTAAACAAATACATTAATGCTCCCGAGGCGCCCGCTTTCAACCAGGTTTTATCCAAATGAAAATCGCTAGGAGATATATTACAAGGACGAAACATATTTATCATCATGACGTCTTGTCCGAATATTGCGGCAAAAACTATGGTAACAAATTTAAATCTTGAAGTATGCATTTTTATGAAACCCGTGATATCTCTGTTGTAACCACTTGGAGTAAACAAACCTAGTAGAAAGGGTATCTCTTTATTCCTTCCTGGTACTAACTCGCTAAATAGGACAAATTAATATATCACGATTTGGATAATTAAAATTTAAAAGAAACTTCAATATAAAATTTGTGATTTTTATCACAGTTTATAGTTTCATTATAACACACAGATCAACCGCAAAAGTACTCTCTTTAAAAATAATTTAAAAGCAATCGATCTTGTACTTTTGCATACGGGATATAGTATATTCAACCTTTAGTCTTTGCCAACAAATTTTCATTTCATTTTAAATGATGTTAAAATCCCATAACTTTATAAATTTAGTACATGATTTTAAAAACATGTTTTCAACCAATTATATAAAATTTATCTACCTTGGTTTTTTAACATATCAAAATATTTTTGCGGTGACGTTTTTCGCTAAGACAGTTAGGCGCCTTGAGTCTTGTCACAAAAGGAACTTTATACCGCTTTAAAGGAAAAAGGTGTCTATAGCGGTATTCTTGTTGTAAAAGAACGGTTTAGTTTACACAATGTTGTTGACATACAAGGTTTGAGACATTTTATAAATAGCTTGCTACTATATCTATACGGATTAGAGTAAATATTAGCGCAAAACAGATTTTGTATTTTATTCTATACCTTTAAGCCGATAGTTGGAAATATAATAGATGAATGAAACAAATTGTCTTAAATTCCTTTATGCAGGTGAATAGAGTCTGTTTAGAAAACCTTAAACTGGCCTCTTTTAGATTTCCTTTATTTTTACTCATATACTTGAAATTCTGAGATGCTTAGGGAATTCTGGTTTTCAAAACTCTTATAAGATAGAAACATACTAAAGCACTAAAGTTGAACTGTCGATTCTATAAAGGATTTTCTACTCGTAACATATATTTAAATCGAGTGGATTTTTACATACAGAAAAATGACATTGAGGACTCCCTTGAATGGCTGACGCCATGACAACCAAATTGATTGACAGATATAAGCACGCCTCCAGCCTCTCGTTGAAACAGTCAATAATATAGTATGCTTAAATACTATGCTTAAAGAGGAGATTTAAATGTCGAAGTAAAGGATGAAAATATTCAGATTGTCTCTTTTGGAGTGAAAGTGCAGACGACTATACATACTGTCTTGTAAAAGGCATCGTGCGTTTGTCACAGAAAGCAAGAATCAAGTTAGTATCTGCCTTGTATATCGCCAAATCGGAATGTATCATTATTTATAACAAGAGGGACAACCAGCTTAAATTGCCGGGAGTTAAAGGAATTGAAAGTTTTCTTTCCATTAAAATTTCATTTAAATTTCAAAGTGACTGAACAAAAGATGGTCCAGTGTGCCGGCTGTGACTGCCCTATACTAGATCGATTCTTATTAAATGTATTAGACCGTGCTTGGCATGCTAAATGTGTACAGTGCTCAGACTGCAAAAGTACTTTAACAGATAAGTGTTTTTCAAGAGACGGAAAGTTATTTTGTAGGAACGATTTTTTCAGGTATGTATTATGCTTTGACAACTGGCAATAAAAATAAACATTATTAATAATAATACATTTATGCACTTATAATTAACTGTTGATTTCAGACCAGGCTATTCAATATTAAAACAAAGTCTTCGAAACCTTATGCGTGACACATATACTAACTAGTATAGTCTATAAAATGAGTTCAGGTATATAAAAGTAAAAATAACAATGGTCATGAGACCTTTGACCATGAAATTTTATTGCTACTCTTAGGGGGATAATCTTAGTATAAATTGTCCATTTAATTCATTCATCTATTTAAAAGTAGATTAGAATTTTATGCCACCAGCATTTACCTGTAAGGAATATTTCAATTAGAAGTTTCACTTTAATTTACGGTTCTGTTTCCTGCTTTTATAGACCGATGAAGTCAAATTATATACAGATGTTATCCACCTAAAGATATTTTGACAAAGTAATTACAAAATTTACCAACTCAAAAGATACTAGTATAAATTCAAAAGAAGTTGCTTCGATGATGTCATACAAGGAAATTACAAACATTATTTGCGTTGTAATTTTCTCCAAAAACTTGTGAAGGTATTTTGTATTTTTGTGGTGACATAAAATAGAAAATATTGCTATTGTGACATCGATTTGGAGATACCCCTGTTCAAATGATCGTGAACTTTTATTCAAAACAAAAAATAAAAAACACCCGCATGTGTTTTTAAACCACTTATATCTTTAAATTAACTGAAACAATTACATGGATGACATCAATTAGAGTAAGTAATGCTGAGGGTTCAGAAGAAAAAGGATGAGTAAATATTCAAGGTATTCTTTAATACCTGCATTTTTACTCGTAAAACGTTTATTTAGATTATTCTCCTTTGCACCTGTCATTAAGTTTTAACGGCTTTACGTCATCGTTATCTTATGAAAACAATATTAAGGGTTTTGGGAATTAAATAGCTCGATTAAATTGATCAAACTATTCCACTGGTACAATCTCCAGCTCCTATATCTGTAAGATATTACGAAAGAAATACGGAGTCTACTAACATAATAATAATAATATACCACAATATTGCCAGTGCTAATGTTTTATATAAAATATACAAAATCATGTTTATTAGGATTTTATTCTGAGGTTGAAAGTTTAAGATTCGACTGATTCACGTGCCATCAGTCTTTTTGTTTGTATAAAATATGTATTATAAAAATAAGGTCTACAATGAATCTTTGCTTCGTACCACAAAACCATGATTCTATTTTGTTAAATTGCATTCAAGGGAATTCGTTCACGCGTATGTCGAACACGCATTGTGTTGTAAAATACAGTCTGTATA
>JAOXYB010057723.1:0-10972 GCA_028565635.1 Phoronis ovalis
GTTATAAGGAAAATAATAAACCTCCTGTGAATCTGCAGTTAGTCAGCCTGTTACAGAACGGTGTCGCAACAGCGCCCACTGTATGATATAGTTTTAACAAATCTTCGTGCTGTGGTGTATTTAGGCCTAATTTTAATGGGGTTTTTTTGGACAAATTTTACCATGGGGGTGTTTTTTTGCAAATGTCTTTTTACCATGGTATATATTTTCAATAAATAATTAATTACCATAGGTGTATTTCTTGATTTTTGTCCCGTTGATATCTTTAATTCGAGCCTTTTTTTTACAATGGAGCGTACTTTTTACCATGGGATATGGTTTTCACAAAAAAAAATTACCATGTGGTATATTTTTGAAAAAGTAATTTTTACCATGGGTTATAGGTTTTTACCTGGGGCCTCACACCACCACCAAGTTTTTTTGTCAAGTACCCCCCGGACAGTAACCTTGAGCTGTGCAGGTCTGGAATAGTTCCTTAAAAAATCTGTGGGTGTACGGTGTGTGGTAGGTTTATGTTCCAGAGGAATACTCCGGGTTCCGTTTATATAGGGATGTGCCGCAACAGAGGATCTGGTTTTTTGACCAAACTAGCAGAGAGAATCCGATTTTACCGAATTAGCCAAGTGGATCCGGTGTTTCGAATAAATAATCTTAGTTGACCTGGTTTTTAACCAAAATATACCGGTTTTCCAATACACATAAAATTATCAATCAGGTTTTTTAGCAAAAAAAGTTAAGCAAACCGGTTTTGTGGCGAGGAAAATAATTGAGAGGATCCGGTTTTTTAGTCTGTACTGCACACCCCAGCTATTCAAAATTTTGTGAAGTACCCCCCGGGTTTATGTTTGGATGCCTTTGCCAAGTACCTAACTGGGTCAATTTAAATTGCTGCGTGTTTCTGTAGGAAATTGATTGCTACTCCTCAGGCTCCTTTGATTTGTATCCTTGCCTCCTTGCTATCCGTGCCTATTCTCGTGTCGTGCCTTGCTCATCATCTCAGATCCCCGCTGCAAAGCTGACAATATTATATTTGCTTTTAAGCATGTTTCAGATGTTTGGTTTCTCGAAAACAGTGCGGTTAACTTTGTGCTGATATATAAATAGCACCAATAACAATATCACTGCTGGCTGCTGCATTAACTTCAGCATTACTGTATCTGAGCTGTCATTGTGTTATATCTTATGATGACAGCGAGTTCTTTTGCTTGCTTTAAAATGGCCTTAAAAGAAGGTTAAACTGGACTCAAAACAAGACCTATGCCGAAGTTCCAACCCTATCCAAGACAGAAAATTTCAAAAAGCAAGACACTCGGTGCAAGACCAGGGTTAAAAATCAAACCTTTTTTGCTAATTTTCCTACCCTAAATGGGAGACGCGCGTTACGTACCTCAAATAAACACCTTTTGCATGTGTTTTATTACGAGCAGGATTACATATATTTTATTTGAGTGCCCCGAGCGAGGCGTCCTGTTGTATGGTAAACGCAACGTTAACCGTGAAGGAGTGTTTTTTTTTCAATCTGAATGACGAAAAATGGATTTTAAATATTGAAAATAAAATCGAAAAGTTTTTGTTGTTTGATTTACAATAGTTTTTATTAATTAAGACATCTTGACGCTCCGGACTGTGACTGTTCCAGATACAACACTATATAGGAATTTTTTCATAAAAATAATCTATAACGGAGTCAATAACAATGCAGAGCTGCTTCTTATTTTAACAATTAATATTCCCAATACAGTGGCATATGCACGAATAAAGACAAAACATTACAAATATAACTGACATGAACACTGAGTAGCTGGCATGGGCGATTCATTTCACGTTGTTGAAGGCAAGACTAATTTAGTGAAATGTTTTCTCCCAGTAATTAATATGTTGTATATCATACGTGTGGCGACCAGCACAATGATCTCTGCAGCACAGATCGGCACATACAATCCTTTACAGATTTCAACAGAAAAAATGTTCATGGATGTTCATATATATTTCTCTTCCAGTTTCACAACTATCCCATACAGTACGACAGATTCACGCTGTTTGGTACTCCACTCAAGTTCTTGATTGCTAAACCGTGGATCAACCTGTCTTGTAAGACCTGCAGACAATAAAAAAATAATCTCTATTTAACCTTGTAATTATTTTCCGAAAGGGAAGCGGCTTGGGAAGCGTCGGTCAGGTTTGTAATCATGTCAAGTTTATCTTCTGCAATAAATCTGTCACTGTAAATGAAGTGTTTAATTTAAATAATTGTATATTGAATAATTTGCATCATGACTTACCTAAAGTTTGACTAGCTACATCATAACATTCTGGTTCAATGTACACCATAAACGCTACACGACCTGTGTATTTCTTGCCATCATCATCAGTATAGCTGTGTTATCAAAGGAAATTAATCATGAAACGTGCAAATTTACTATCAAATATTGTGCACTTATATATAGCATGATTGTTTCAGTATAGGTTTGTTTGTTCTGTAATACGCAATCTAAAATATCGAAGTAGCGCAATGTAAATTTTAGAAAAAGAATACAATACAAATCAAAACAATTATACAATTTTACTTGATGAAACTGCAATTCTATTAGTTGCATGCATATACTTACCTGTTATGAAATAACATGTATGTCCCCTATATAAGAGGCCTCAATTATTTGTAACATAACTTAAAAATGAAACCCTTTTCGTTCCGAAAGTGGTGCTCATCTCCAGATGACGCCTCCGTATGTGCACTGATACACACCCTCTACTTTCTGACAAACATTCAGAACGTGTTTGATCTAGGGGTTTGATCATCCCAAAATCAATCTTTGATCGATAAATTAGGTTGGGGCGGGATTGTTAAGTATACTCATGCAGTTAATAGAATTACAATTTCAACAAGTAAAATTGTATATTATTCTACTTTACTGCATTACATGTTATGAAATAACATATATGATTCC
Source organism: Phoronis ovalis (assembly GCA_028565635.1). Taxonomy (NCBI): domain Eukaryota; kingdom Metazoa; phylum Phoronida; family Phoronidae; genus Phoronis; species Phoronis ovalis. The sequence continues at coordinate 2,949 of JAOXYB010057723.1, forward strand.
AAAGCAGTGCCCACACTTTATCGATCATATTCCAAAACGTGTTGATTGATACACGAGAACATTATACGTGATCCTCTGATACGCACTTTTACACGAAAGTACGCACTTTCACTGTGTATATAGAGTCGTACCTTGTACGCACACGTTAAAGTATACCAGAAATAAACTCCTTGAATAAAGTTCGCACCAAAGGACAATTATTTGTGAGAAGAAAGACTATCTTTAACCTCTCTAAACTTAAACCCTAAAATGATAATTCCAAGAGCAATACGTCAATGTGCCAGCTAGTTCCTTGTGTGCTATATGAGCTGCTATCAGATTTATCTGATGGACCAAATCCACTCTTACATTTCTAGTGCTAGAATGCACAATGTGCGACAGTGGGTACCATCCTGTCGTATAGTTACATCTGATTAACACAGACTTGTGGTGAAGGATTGCTGCAAAGTGTATCAAAACTCTGAACACCGCCAACGGTTCTAGGTATATGATGTGATAACCCCATAGATCATGTTCCCAACCTCCCTGGACTAGTTCTTCCCTCCAATAAGTTCTCAACTCATCAGACGTGTGTGTTGTCAGGGTGATTGTTGGAGGGGGGGAGCAACGGGGATGTTAAAGAAGCGAACGAGTATTATTCCCGTATCTTTCTGGTAGAGACGAAGTCAGGTAGTCAGCGACCAGTTATCAACCTCAAATCGCTGAACCAACACATTATAAAGCAAAAGTTTTGGATGGAAACTCCTTCAATAAGACAACACAAATTATTTTTATGCTATTCGGCTTTCGTCAAGAGCCCAGATATTTTACGAAGGGGCTACCCCAGTAAGAGTCTTCTCCGAGAAGCTGCGATGAATCGCAGCTTACGTGAACGATCTGGGATTGGATCGATTCCACCAGAAAGCTACATTAGTCCGAAACAAGCTCTAAATCAGCTAGGTTTTCTAATAAATCCCAACTGACTCTTACTCAAGATCTTGGGATTCAATTGAGGTTGGATCTAAGATTGATTTCTCTTCTGATAGATTGTCAGCAGAAGATCAGTCACGCAGCAAAACAACTATTGGCTGCCCGTCGCATGTAACTTTACTAGTCTTGCTAGATCACCCTACATCGACTATAGCTCACCCACGGCCTCCGAGATCGAGGTCTGATCTACGTCCGTCTGAGATGACAAGACATCAGAACTACGTCCGGGAGATATTGTTCTTAGTATCAGTACTGGTAGAGTGGTCCTGTTGGGACCTCTCAGACTTTACACTTTCGCATCTTCATCCTGCATTTTTTGCGGACCTAGATAACAGAATCGACCCTGACCTACAGTAAGGTACTACACATCGTCGTTCGTGGGATAGTGAATCCCTGGGACCAGGGAGGCTGCCGCTTCTGCTGACGAGATTGAAATTAATCAAATATTGTCTGCCACATCTCAGACATCCATAGCACAGTACCCTGACTAACAGCTCGGATGTTACTTACAGCAGTTTGTTGGCCGGGACGGAATACATCCCTGCAAACCTCCCTGTCATAACAGATGGTAAACTTCCATATGGAAAACCTTTAGAGGTTTTTAGATATATATAAGATGCACGGGGGCCTGCTGTACCTATACTACTCCTCCAGAGGTGGATCTCGAATTCCAGTACCGTTCTGCGCCTCGGTCCCTATAAAGGGCACCGACGCATCAGATCCCACAGTTTTCAAGACGTCCGCTGACGTTCTAGTGACCGTGGCAGAAGGTGATACAGAAATTTGGTAATTTAAACTAGTACAACAACGTTCAAAAGTGACAAAAAATGTTAAAGTGTCCAAACATTTACAACTATTATAAAGTTAGGTCAGTTAGAAGTTAATTCAAACTGTATCATACGGGGTAATAATATACAGTTTCCGGTATTCCTAGGCGGTCACCCATCCTAGTACTAACCGTTGCTTACTTTCAACGTGGTATGACTGTAAAGTTTGAGTGTGCTACTAACTGACTTTTACCATAGTTCCTCAGACTAGTTCGTATGATAACTTTCTTGTATTCCGCGTGTACCGCGAACTAGAGGTGTACATTTTGCGGTTTACTGAAAGAACATCTCGCGCTCCTGTGTCACATTGAAAATCTTTTCTGCGTTTCTCAGTATTTTTTTATCAGCGTGAGTGAAATATTTGGATTTCAAATTTTAGAATTTGTTTTTAATGTACAGCCGACTGTACGTATCTCGTAGTTTGAAATCCAAGTATCCTTACATGAATCATTGCGTCACATAGTGAACATATCCATGGGCGGTGGATATTCCAATTCGATATTTATGCACAACATGCAACAATCAGTAAGGTCATATTCATAGTAATATGTGATCAAATTTCGAATGGTTATTGTCGTCAATGGACAACTGTAACCGTGATTTGCAAAAAAAAAAATCAATAAAACGGTGATAAAAAGTGGTAACATAAGAGAGTGTGATACATGCTTTAAATAAAATTACTGTAAGGTCGTACTTGTATCTAAAACAAGTAGCTTTTAGCATATGCATTGCATTGGACACGTACATATGTGTGTACTTGACTATATCAACAATATGCGAGAGGGCTGGGACTACAAAACATTTAGGGATAAACGTATAATTTTAATATATGCTGATGTCAATAACACATGTGCATTTTAGATTACTCCACCTTACCAATCAGGCCAGGCATATGTTTCGTGTCCTGCATATCGAATACTGGGTGACACAAAAATCTGCTTCGTGTCAAATCCAACTGGCTTTTGATCATCTGTGTAATGGCCTTCGCACTCGCTTAGTTTAAAACCACCAAAGGAATAATCTCCTACATAAAGAAAAACAAAAGCTTTTATTACAAAACGTAAATAAATGGAAGAACTATGTATATATATAGGGATCACGTTTGAAATGAGCTTTTAATTTTATGTGATCTCGCTCCACTTTTATTTATTGTAATTTATTTGCTGTATTTCATTTACCAAAAATTGGCATGTAATTTAAGTTTTCTTTTATAAACAAGATGTCATTTTCTATTCCAAGAGAACGGACACTATACCAGTAACTAGCATATGATATACATGTAAAAGGTGTTAATAATGTTCTCGTACCAGGCATAAGAAGGCTTCCTTCTTTTAGTATCTTATTAACAGCTTTCGGATTGGTACCGTGGTAAGCGCGATGCCATTTAGTAAAGATATCATTGTCTTTGACGCGTCCTTTGTGCATACTAAATGTATGAAGTGAGGTAAAATTAATTACAGAATAATTCAGTCAAGCATTTCTGAAACCTGTGGATGTGGTGTTTTTAGAGAGAGTGGTTTGTGCAATCAATATCTTGTAAAAACGCTATGTTATAGGTTTAGATCTTTGCCCAGTTTTCATCTTTTATTCTGTATATATTCCGGGGGCTTCAGATATAAATTGGGTACGCACGCTTGTTATCAAAATAGCGTGTAAAGGGTGCCTTTTCGAGTAGAGGTTTTAGGGGTTGCTTAGACCGGAAATATTTAAGTTTTGGATAGAATACCATTTTTCATGGTATTTGTTAGGTCTTGTCTAGGGATCCTTTTTTGTGCCCTTGGACCACTTGTTTAGAGTCTTTTTTATACCATTCACTAGCATGGGTACCCACTTTAAGCCTGAGAGTACTTATATATTTTGGACTGTTGTTCATACATACTTTTCCTTGCTAGTATAGGAGAATACTCGTCTTCAAAGCTACTTACTACAAAATTATGTATTTACGAATTGATTTCTTGCAAACTGTTACTTTAACTATGATTACACTTTGAACATACTATAATTTTCATGAACAAAGAACAAGTCTGTATAACATACTCCAGACCAAATCTTGACCAGCCAATAGGAACACCATAATCTTTAGGCGGTTGTCCTTTTCTATGGTAAAGCTTGTCATTTCTTTCCGTGTGACAGTGGATGCAGTAACACTTGTGGAACTTTTCATTGAGATAGTTGCCTGGAAAACAATGAAAACAAGTCCTAGAACCCTAATGGGACAAACACAAAGACAGATCATCTATAAACGGGGCAAGTAGCTACAAAAGTGTGGTTGTAGAAAAACATTTTTTCTAATCTCGCTAACAAATTTTTGGACAAAAAACATTTTTCACCGCATGTAAGGAAACATTCAGGCAGATTCGCAACTGGGAAAAAGACGTAACAGAGTCTAATTTTCAACACCACATGTAACAGTTATGGTTAACTGCATTTAGATGCAGTACATGCTTATAGATAGTTTAATAGTCTCAAAACTCATGTACTACATAATTACATGTTTTTTCTCTAGAGATTGCATGCTATTCATTTCGAGAACAACTAGTTATAAATAATACTAGATTTACACCTTTTCCCGGGACAAATTCAAACCGATAGTGTTTTTATGACAATGAAACCTATTTTTTAACCTTCGAAGTTATTGCTCCAAAGTTGTCTAATTTTTGCCACATCGGAATATTAAAACTGACTGAATCAAGAAAAACACTTCTAACATTTACACGCGATTATATCATGATCATAACATGTTACTTGTTTAAAAATTTGATTATGTTTAATTAATAAAAAGACGTTTATATTCCAGTATAACATTAAAACATATTGACGTGACATTAGCTTTTAAACGTGTCTTAGTTAAACAGCTTCCAAAAGGAACTATAAAAATTGCTCAGTTCATTTTGTTATTATACCCTTTTTATGTGCTCCGTGTGAGGAGTCATACATTGCCTTTGCTGATGCCATACCAGTGCTAGATTGTTTTGCATACATTTACATGGTAAAATAAAATCCTACATTTTTACATTGATATACAGTTATCTGATATCTCCGTTCCTCTCACTGTTTCCCTTGGCAAGTGCAGGCAGAGTAAATAAGAAGAAAAAGACGTAAAAATTAAAAGTCTGCACACATACCTAGAACATTAAGATGGTTCGTAAGATACCTTGAACAAAGTTGATTGTACTGGCATTTATCCTTTCTAGGACTACATGGTAAAGCTACTGAAAAGTCAAGAAAATATAATTAATTGAATATTTTAGAAGAACAGATAGATAACAAGCCCAAAAAGAAATTAAAGAATAATAACTGTAATATTTGCGATTTTTTGAAACTTATACCTGATGGAATGCGGTGTTCAAATGTTGATAATTTTAGCAAACTTCTGGTCGCCACTTCTTTAATGGTAGCGCCGTTGTCACTCCGTGTCAGCTTATCAAGACCAGGCCGAATGCCTGGTGTTGCAGAAATGGCATCGCAGGTTTCTAAAGAAATTACACTCCAGATGGCATTGACAGCACATTCGCTCTCAGTCTCATCTCCCTATTGGTAGAATTTATTGTTAAATTACCACCTACGTTATGTGTTATAATACTTTGAGGATATATGAAGTGTACGGTTCTTCAAGTTGCAAGGTACCTATTTATATATATTTGTACACGCGAAGCTCGCGTTGAAACGCACACTGCAATTCTGCAAATCTGCAGACAACAACAACAATGGGCAGCCTTTAGTGGGAAATTGCTTGCTTTGGCTGTGTTCCATTACTTTTTAGACAGGCAAACAAATTATTTCTTTCCGGTTATTCCTGCATGTCGTAACACAGCACATTAACAGTTAGCTCAATATATTGTTTAAAGATTGCCCCTTGACTTGGTTGAAACTTACCTTCTCCATAAGTGACATAAGATGACGTATGGTGCCATAGCGAACAATCGTAAGTTGATTAATCGGCTGAGCAGCTAAACTTGTTAGTGACATGACAATATCCAAGGCTGGTACGCTACTGTCATACTCTGGCATATACTTCACAACAGCACAGTGACAATCTTCGTCTACGGCTGTACTAACAGACAACAGAAAATAATCAACTGCAGAGTTATGGATCAACTGGGCGTTATATCTGTATCTTTCCGCTACAGTTAATATTATAGAGAGACACTCCAACCAAAAATATATTAATAGATAAATATTCTTATGCTCATTTTCTAATTAACTTTTTTCATTGAATTTCTAAAGAAATTATTCTGAAGAATATATTAAAATGAATGTGAAATATTGTATTAAATTTACCTTCGCGCAATAGCATAACCATATCAGCTATCAACATGTCTTTAACAATGGGCTGATTTTCATCATCAACAAAGTAAGATATTGTCATGGTGGCAATAATTTTAACATAATTAATGTGATTTGAATCCATCAAATTTCCCAAAATGCTAGCCACTCTTCTATAACGTAAATAATAAGCGTGATTTTCTGCTGGTCGTGCACAGTTTTGTAGGATACGAAGAGACTGCACCATCCAATGTGTTAGTACCTACAATTAATAAGTGGTGAAATGCATTACTCCAATAATGAATTTGCAAACTATATCACACTCTCCACAATAGTCACGAATAATTAGTTCCTTATGATTGATTTTCATATAACACAATTCATATGGATTTGTATTGCTAGCATGTATTTCTTAAAATAATTGTTACTTATATTTGTTTGTGTTAAGCTTTAAGCAAATTCAGCCAAAAATGTGTTTGGAATAGTTACAAATCTCGAGAAAGTCACATCTGTTTTCGAAGGCAATGGAAAGCACTAGCTCCAAGCGCACAACAAAGTTTTTCAACCATTGTCTTAAAGGCCGATTTGAATAGATTATTAGTAAACCGCAAATCGTATTATTTATAATGTTGAATTTTATGTTTTTCCGAAATATATATTTGTACACAATGCGCTCTGACAAGTTTTACAAGTATAATGTTGGTTATATAATGTGTGACCATGTATTTGAGTGCCTTGTGCTTACCTGCTGAGATAATAGGTTGGGATCATTGCCCCCGCGTCACTTTGAAATTTGTATGTCATTTTTGTTTGCACGAGACGTTGTCTTAACTCACTGAATGCGCATCGACTCGACTGTATTGTTTTTTAAAACAATAATATGTTCAATAAAATATATTTTTTTGATTTCACTTTTCAATAAATGTCAAATTGGCGTGTTTGCCTAGCTCTTGAAAACGTGTAATATAAGGGGCTTTCCATATCGATATGATACAAAAAAAATTAACGGTGCATGCCGATTTTCATGACTTTTACGAGGTTTTTCATGCGGTACACAAATTTAAATGAGAAATAATAAATTACCTTATCATTTTGGTAAATATCTTTCAGAAAATAGATATCTCTTGCCAAATTTTTAATCATTCCTGCTTTGACTAGGGCTTGAGAAAATTTTAAACTTGCGTAAGTAAAATTCAAGCATACATTTTCCAGTGCCTTAAAACATGTATAATCTGACTGAGTATTATTTCTATTAAGTCTGTCGTCAAGAAAATTCCAGTACTGCATAATGGCTTCACCACCACCAATGTCTGCCAACTTGTCAGCAACAATTCGCCGGATGTTTGACCTGTGCTCGAATCTTAGCAGCTGCGTTTGAATTACATAACATACCTGTAAATGTAATTAGTTTTAAAAGTATCCCTTATTATTAGATTCGCATATATGGTAGAAAAATTTTAGTACATTAAATTTAGTATCAATTCATCTAAATTTAATGTTTTCAAAGTATATCTCGTCAGTTTAATAAAATTGTAACATTGATGGTCACAGTGTTTGTCTTGGTAGAGTAAATATATTATTACCATTAAATGTCTTTATCGTTTACAAAGAACCACCTACTTACATTGCTATGTGAATTGTACAATTTTACACTACCTCCGGAATAGTATTTGGATTTTTATCTCTCATCATTGTGATGATTTCTGGTAGTCCGAATGCTGTAGTTAGTAATGGGTTGGCACATGTAGTTTTAGGTAAATCATACGCCATATAGTCCTCATATAAAGGCCTAGGTGGCCTAGGTGGTGCAACAAAAGCAAGCGAGGTTCCTGTAAATGGTAGTACAGAATCGGGTGATAGGATCACTACTAGTCTGAGAGAAAATCAGTATTTACCAGCAGGAGTCTCAGAGTATAACACCCGTAGACCATGTCATGATGAGCCCCTATTTAAAGATTAATT